>VXBT01014169.1:0-66174 GCA_013400235.1 Oriolus oriolus
ATAATTCATTCTCTCATTGGACTCGTGTGCTGCTGCATCTGTGAATTCCTGATAAGCCAGACACACACTGGGATTTGGAAGGTTGGACAACTGGAAAAGTTTTACAGCTCCTACTGGACCAGCATCTAAACTTCAGGTTTTTTTACTACACTGTGCCACTTCTTGGCTGTGTGAACAGGGCAGCTGTGATCAACAGTAAGAAAGTAATTTTTAATTTGTAAATTTTTAATACTGCCTAATAATAAGAATAACCTCCACAAAGAAGTTTGCAGGGACAATAATTACAATAATTAGTAATGATCATAAATGCAATTTTTTTTCAATGAATCAGTATATAAACTATTATATTTTCCTGAATATATCAAAAGATAAAGAGATGAAACTATATCTTTAGGTATAGATTCTCTCAGTGTTACAAACTTCCTTTATTTAAGATGAAAATTAATATGAATTTAAAGCTAAAGTAGTAGGAAAGCCTTTTTATATTTGCAGTGCTACTGACCTGTAATTCGACTAGGAAACTTGTTAGTGAAATTCTATACTGATGTGTATTTTTTTCTGGTTCGAAGTTACTTGAACTTGTAACTTAGGTTCATAATTTGACCTTATGCATTTACACTGTGTCCCACCCCTTCAGCTGTAGGTCACTGTCCAATGGGCTCAAGTCTAAAATAGAACTACAGGATCATTCTGTAAATACAGTAACTAGTGAATACCCAGTGGCAAAACAGCAGGTTTCAAATACATTTGCACAGAGTGTGTAAGAAGATCGTGTAACACATTAGCACTGGATGTTATAAAGGTATAAAAAGTGTAAGAAGGCTTAAACGTGGATTCATGGAGGATATTTTAACTTGTGGTAGTTAGTGTGGTACAGATATGACATGAGTTCCAGCAAACTTAAGACACACAGCTTTTTGAAACTCACAAGATAAACCAATAGAAAAGTCATCCCTTGCCTGTCATAAGTGTATAATTTATTCCCTAAAAACCTGTTATAGGCCACTGCTGGGAGATGAGACAGTGGGCTAGACAGATTTTTGCTCTGGTTTGGAATGATCCTTGTTCACCTTTAAGGTGGAAGCTCAAGTTGAACTCACTCCAGGCCTTAATGCAAAGGCACTAGCTAGGCACCACCAACATTTTCCAGAACACACAGGGTGCCTGCAATATAGATGTGCCTTACAGGACTGTTTGCCAATTAAACAGAATCCATACACTTTCTGCACTGGGGAAAAAACACATCCATTGCTGCTAAAACATAAACCAGTCAAGTTGATCACAGTGGAACAAAAATTACTTACATCAGTATTACAGGAGCGATAACGCTTCCTTTCTCCAAGACAATATTTGCCTCCACCTGAAGGCCTGGAAAAACATGTTTATATGTTAGTATACGCATTAGAACAAATACAGCTGCATGAGATATACTAATGCATTATCAGTATTAATACAAGCCCAAGAGATATATATTATATACATAAAAATAAAAATACATTCAAGTTTTAAGATGAGATTTCAGTAAAAATTGGATCTTGATGAGATTTTAGCAAGAATTGTATCTTTGACCTGCATTGGAGCAGACACAAAACATTACTGAGTACTTGAAAAATCATCACTCATATAATATTAATGCAGTTTGCGTAAGTTCCAAGCAGTACAGTTTAATTGCATTTTTAACATAATAAAAAACCTGTTGATTTTAATTATTCTCTTGCTTTATAAAATTAAAATGAGAAATGCATAAACAACCTATGTGACACTTTTTTTTTTAATCATATCATCTTACTTGAAAAACAGCAAAGACTGGTTTATACTCAGAACCAGCAAAGACTATATTCTAGTTCAAGAATTTGACTCTGATTTGAATTAATCAGTATTAAATATGAGGAAACTCCAGAGTATAGCAGATTTTTATTAGTGTAGATAATTGGCTGTTAAATTCCCAAACTGTTCAAGAATCCTATCTATCTTCTACAGAGGTCAAATAATGGATTAACTTAGACTTATATGGAAGATTAAGTTCTTTGGCTTGCAACTTGAAAGCTGAAAGGAAAAATACTTTGTGAGGCTTTTATAATAAAAAAAAAATTACAATTAATAATTAACTAAAAATTAAATCAATACTATTTTTCACATTACAGTATTTAACCAGGAAACGTTATCCTTAATCAACAGGGGTTTTTTTTCCTAATGCAGACATACCCTCTCTGAAATACATTTGCTTGTTGAACATTTCAAATTTAACCATTTTCATCATACCAAGCCAAATACATGGTGACAGAAGTTGGAAAAAAAATCTTAGGATATTATTCATGCACCAAACAAACATTTCACTAGGACTTTAAAATACTTCCTTGAAAAAAATAATTAATTTATTATTCTCTCACCAGCATGGTCTGACATGTTATTAATGCATACAGTTAATTTCTGCTTTTGAATCCATTGAGTAAGTAGTGACTTTGGCCAGATTAGGTAGTCACTGCCAATAATAGGGGGCAAACAGACCACCTTAAGCAGCAGTGATATATCATTATGGTATCTGTCTTGCAGAGTGCAGTGGAAAGCTGATGGACAGCCTGGCTTGGAAAACATGGATATAAGCAACACATAACCTAAGTGAACAGAGAGCAGAAGACAAGAAAAAGAATGACAAAAGACACAGAACGTATTTTCATGAAAGAAACACAAATGACTTTCAGAAAAAGTGGTCTTAAAAGCCAGTAGTGGAGACGGAGATACCGATTATGAGAAATAGCAAGAAGAAATAGCATGGAGTAACAAAACTATCCTGCAAAGACCTATAGCTGTGGTGAGGTAATCAGAACAGGCAAAACCCAAAACAGAAAAGAGCAGCAATTCATTCAGCAAAGAACAGCAATAGAAATAAGCATTCCTCATTTGAGAAGCGACACTGACAGAGAGAGGAGCACTTATCTGACAGAATTTCTCAGGACATCGGAAAACAGACCGATTGTAAGACAAATACAGATATATACAACAGATCAAGCTGTAGTGGAGAAGCTGGCCCCTCTTCAGAGAGGGCACATAGACCAACAGAGAGTAGCGACAGAGAAAAAAGATGCTGAATTGCTTTAAGAGTCAGCGGGAAGTCACAACTGAAGAGTTGGACAAGGCAGCACATATTGTATTCAAGATAATATTACTACCTATGATTTGTATGTAAGCAGTTATATTGAAAACTTGGACATACTGTGTTGGGTTTGGGTTGGTTTTTTTTAATAAGTAACTGGCAATTGCTATTTTATGTCTGAGACAAGCACTAAAGGAAATATGCCCTAAGAAAGAAATCTACCTAAGGCATAATTTAAATATATTCTGATGAACAGCAAGTTGCATAAAGAAAACCATTCTTTACTTTACATTCTGGTTACTGCTAAATATAAATCCTGCTATCTTTACAGTACATAAGATACATTAAAAATGTTAAAAGTATGTCTTGTGAACTTCTCCTGCTTAAGCATTTCTGTCTGCTATTTTGAAGACAAATGTTGGCAAACTAGCAAAACATTTTTACAGATAACATGTGAAACCACAGTTTTGAATAATTTCCAAATGTGTCTTTTTGTTGGCTCCGGCTTACTTTAGCTACTTACGCTGGACTGTCACAGTGTCTTATAGATGAGGAGACTCCTCCCCCGCAGGTCCTGCTGCACTCTCCCCATATTGACCACGGACCCCAACCCCCATCTATGCTCTGGGGCCAAGTGCCAAAAGGTACGCACTCTCCCTGATAACACCACTGAAAGATTTCACAAAAAAAACATAAAATTAGCTTGGAGGCTGACAGAGTTATCAGGACAGAAAAATATAAGGGTCAGACAATGACCAATTATAGGCATTAGCATTCCCTGTATAGATAACAAGACTAGTATTTTACTTTTTGTAGCCATGTTTAGACACTGGTGAGGGTGTGTGTGATTTGTTAAATGGCTCCACTCAGTCCTGAATTACAGGTCCCTAACACACACCAGAAGTATTTTTTATTTCATCAGCCTCCTTAATGTTTCACAATTAAGGAACTGCAAGTTGCTTACATTCTTTTAAACACTAAGATTCATTTCCAAGCCTGGTTTGGTAAAAGACCCTCCACTGAATACTCATGTAGAGGCTTCATTACAGAAAATGAAAAATTCTCCTGATAGTATTTTAAAGAAAGTATTTATTTTTATAAAAGAAAATCTGGACGACATTACAATGAAAGAAGAATTTGTCGCAGTACTTAATTTATACTAACACTACAGACATAATGAAAGTAGTGACGAAGCATTAGACATGGTACAGAAAATCATTTTATAATAGTGGCTGGCCATTTGTTTGGGGCAGAATGAACACGTGTACTTCATTCAAGCAAACACTTAAACTTTGCAATATTATTACTTAAATCAGAAATACAAAATGACAGACAATTCACACAAATTATTAACTATTAAAACAAGTTTATCATTTCCTTCATCAGAGACCTTTTCTAAACCATTCAGAAATAATCCTGGGGCCCATATTTTGATCTACATTCTGGTGTCTACTGCATCACTGAGAATTTGAAGCAGCTCAATTAGATACCCTTTCCAACTATTGCAGGCTTAGATGACAGAGCAGCGCATGGACTCAGATCATCCATGACCTGAATCTCCACATTTCACTTCCAAAAGCAAGTGCTGTTTTCAAACTCCCTTGAATTTCTGTAGTGTTGACCCTTTCCAAAAAGAAATACAGACAACTTCTGTGCCCAAAACTAGCCATATGAATTTGACCAAACACACTGAGACATGCACAGAAGACATGGACAGACATACTCCTGTCTCTCTGTAAGCACTACTGGAAGACAGTCTTAACTTCAGAGTGATATGTACAGCAAAGCCAAGCTTTCTCTTCCTCTTCTTGGAGTTCTAAATTTGCAGACTCAGGACTTCATCAGAGGACCATACCCTTCATATGGAGATTCCCTTAAATCTAGACTATTACTGAATGTCCGCACAAGGCAATTCATGCTATATAGTGAGTAAATGCACATTCTTAGCTAGGATAGATATATCCAAATAGCACAGTGTTTTGCAGTGCCTCTAATGGCACAATCAGGATGGAGAATAAGGTATTTATGCCTAAAATAATGTGTTTTTCTTCTCTTTACAGTGACAAATTCAGTGAAAAAAATTGTATTGACTAAATTAAAAAATCTCGTTACAATCTATTAGAGATGCCACACAAGTATACAAACAGATATTTAATGCTAAAGTCAAAAGCTAAAAATGAAAATGCTTCTAAAAGTAAAACCGTAAGCTACCAATTACATTAAAATTACATTATATACATTACAAACATATCAAGATCCAAGCTAAGAAATGCAAGATACTTAGATTTAAATTTAAACCCATAATATCACAGATATAAAACTGAATATGTAAACTATCCTAATTCCAGACTATTAGAACTATAGAGACAATAGGCAGGTGCAATTTACCTGCTTTATTTTTCCAAAGCTGTATAAAATCCCTATAGCGTGTAATTTCCACTGCCATGCAAATATTGCCTTCCACAGTCCCACACTGCCTGGTAAAACCTCTTTGAATGCTTGGTTTTCTCTTCTACTGAACTTAAATCTGAGGATTTAATGCTCACCTCTGTGTCTCTTCTTAATTTTCTAGTAAAAACTTTTCTTTCACTAGAAGCCAGTGATGCATAGAATCTCTGTCAGAGTAATTAAAAATGACAAAAATCTTCATTTCTAATAGGACTGCAGAGATATGCTTCCTCCACAAATGACAGCAACCTCATCTGCTATAATGAGGTTAGGACTATTGAGTTGTCACCATATGAAGAAAGAAGAGGCGGCAGCTATTTTAAAAGAACAGTTCTTCATGGAGGGTTTAGATCTGAAATACTAATTCTTCTCTAACATTGAAAGAATAATTTTCCATTATTTCAACAGAAAGATAGCAGTGATGCATTCAAATACATATAAAATATGCAAATCCTCTGTGAATAATATAAGCAGTCTGAAATTTTTCCTAAAGTAGTGACTAATGAAAATAAAATATGATACGGTGGCACATTTGAGATCACTTTTATGAGTATTAGCTGCTTTACAGAATTAACATTTCAAACACTGTGATTTTAGAAAAGTCACACAGCAAGTACTCTAATACTGAGGAAAACTGGTATTTTGTGTGAGGAAGAAAAATATTACTGTCAATTTAAATTTTAACTACTAATTTTCAATCATCAATTCTGCAATTATTTTGCAAGAAAGCTTAATGTTCGACAATAATTTACATTTATCTTATGTCAATGTCCAATGATAAGTTCAATCATCCCACAATGTAGCTACGTAAACTAGCCTTTTGGCACACTGTGCTTTTATTTTTTGCATGTTTGCCCCTCATTTACATGCCTAGCCTGGATGTAATCTATGATCTATGGAAAGAGTTACTTTTTTAATTACTTTAAATTAAAAAATGACATAAGCATTCCTATCAGTTTTGTCTTATTGTTTTATATGCACAATTTCTTCATCAGTGTATTTTTTAAAATTTATCAGTTAATTTACCTTCACAAACACATCTCTGGGAATACCAGAGAGAAACTCCATGCATATTTAAAATTCTTATTACAGATTAGGAGAAGTGTATCTTTTTGAACCCAGCTGATATGTAAAACCCTTCATCAAAGCATGAACATATTAAAGGTTCAAAACAGAACAGATGTAACAGTTCCATCAGCAGCAAGAAACCACTCTATTTTCTCTCCTTGTATGCAGAAAACAGCTGAGTAACTGTTATGGAAAATGCTCTAAAAACTTTGGGTGTAAGTAGAAATATAGCATGGAAAATTTCAACCCAAAGGGTTAAAAGCTTGGAAGATTTATATAAGCAACTGAAAGAAGGTTTTATAATAGAAGGTTAGGCTATTTTAATTGTAGTAATCCCTACACATTCTGCCAATAAGATATTAATGTATATTGCATCAAATTATGCTCTGAGTTTTTCATTACACATAATTAATATAAGTAAATATCTAAATATTATTAAATACTCTGAGATCTTGTTAGGTATTTAGAGATTGAAATGTCATTTTTTATATATTTGACCAGAGTCCATCAAAATAGGGCTTAACTTGGTTGTGGCCTTTAGGCATGACTGCAATACAAATGTACCAATAATAATAACAACAACAACAACAATAAGAAGGTGTTACACCACTGTAACCTGTTTATTTCACCTTAGTCTTTGGGAAGGGGAACAACATATTTGTTGTAGGTCATGATTTCTGGTTTATTGCTGCCAGGAACTATTAATTCACAGGAACCTTTGTGGATACAGTTCATAGACACAATTCTCTGCTGTTAACAGGCATCTTTGGTTAACAGGTTTATCTTTGTAAAATGGCATGGATTCTCTCATTTCCCTCCAAAATCTAACAATGGAACACGATCCCGATGGCTGGAAAAGGATGTTTGGCAGAGAGGAAACTGATTAAAACCTCTTGACAAGGGGACAGAACAATATCATCTAAAAGGATCTCAACTTGTAGTCTCATGGTTTAAAAAAACATAAATTGAGGTATATTACTCTTTGTCATCGAAAAGGAGGGATGGTTCCAAAATAAACCTAGACTGTTGATTTAAGAGCAGGGCTTCTAACATTTTCTATTACTCTAATATAAGGTAACATTTTTGGTACTATGTGAAGGTCTCTCTATTTTTACTGGCTAACTCTAATCACTCTATTTCTTTAAAATGACCGGTTGAATAAATTCATTCAACATGGTTTACCAATATTTCGAAACCCAGGATAGAAAAGCCATCAGAACGATACCAGGTCATGGGCCCTGAATGAAGCCGTCAACACACATTAATAAACTGTGACAGCTGCCCAAAAGCTTTCATTCTTGTTGTTTAAACATCAGATTGCAAGTCAAAATGCACTGTCATCTTTGTGAAACCAGCTCAGCTAGAATGACAAAAGTCAGAGTAAGAATATATGTCAATATATTATATATGTCATTGTTCAGAAAAAAAGAATCTGGACCACTGAATCTCACGAACAAATGCAGCAACTCTCAGAAAGATAATGGAAATGGTTTAAGCTCTCTTTGCTTCATACAAACCTGCATAAAATATATTATTTTGAAAAAAGGTATGTAGAATGCATTTTTTTCCTCTCCAGTACGTATCTTTTAAATAAATTAAATTTTTTTTTCTCCTCTTTAAGATCTGTATAGATTTTTTTCTTGTAACTGAGAAACAGTCTTCTAATATTCTTGTCTGAAACTACTGATATACAGAGATTGTTTCAAAATCAAAATTCTCATATTCAGGCAGATATTGTACTGCTAAGTTTATCTGTTATAACACTGACTTTCAGTACTTTTCTGTTAGGTAGAAGGGTTTATCTGATTGCACATCAAAGTCCATAAAGCTAAACAGTTATGCAACCATAACTGAATAATGAAAGAATAATTCAAAGTCAAAATAGAAAGGTCACTGGGAAATACAGGCTTCTATAAAACCCTTTTATGGAGTCAACATTTTTTCTATACATTTGTATGATTTGGCTTATATCTGAAAAAATAAAATTCTTTTGCCTTCTAACAAAATGACATAGTTCAGGCTCTAGATTTATGTTGCACAGTTTCGAAGTCCATGGCAGACCTAAAGCTGTAACAACTCTTCATGGAAGAGTAGTATAAAATCTAATAAAGATTAAACTAAAAGACGTTTTACAAAAAAACTACTCAAAAATTATACAGAGCAAATAGAATATGTTTTGGGACTGTTTTTTGATCCACACTATAGAGTTTTATAGAGAGGATAAATATTTTATTAAATGACACATACAAAATAAATGTGAAAAAAAAATCTGTAGGACCCTTTCCATTACGATGCACATGTATTCTGAAAAACTACAGGGTTTTTTGAACTGTTATAATTGCTGTGAAATACTTTAATTTTCAGGTTCTTTCTTCTTGTAGTCTTTGAACAATAAACTGCTTCTTCAAACAATAAATTGTTTGTACTCACCCCTTTTTCAATGCTCCCTGTTTGGCAAAGAGTACCTTCTGCTGCTGGAATGCTGTTGGTGACACAGCGGTTACTTTTGCTGAGGCACCAGAGCTCTCTACACACTTCCTAGGAAAGAAGGCAGAAGCAAGTTGATCAGAATAAAAGCCTAAAATTTCTTCCAGTTTCATACACCCATATATACACAAACTCATTTTGAACAGAGACAATTAAGACATGGTCTGGAGAGAGAAATATAAAGACAGCTGTGATGGCAGCTATTTTGAAGGCACTATATTTTGCCTAAGAATATTCTGCCAAATAAAATATTCTGGAAGCATCAAAACTAGACAATAATGTGGTTTTCACACCTGCCATGCAAGCAATGCTTTATGATTGTTTTTTTCTTGATTTGTGCTAAGACTGGGCTTAGAATATTTTAGTGTTGTTACAGAAGTAGCCTTCGGATCAGCCGTAGTGTCTCCATTAAGGTTGTTATCTGCCTCAAAATTACCTGCCAAAAAGGATACCATTAATTCTGAGACATGAAACAGCAACAATTACTTTTCTTTCCTTTATGTAAAAATGAAGTTTTTGAGCTCAGACTACCTGGACTCCTCTTCTGCAACATTTGCTAAAGCAGTGCATGTATAGTTAGAACTAACTTACCTATGTACTAAAATACTTCCTTTTGGCTTTTTAGATTTGCAGCTGCTCTTTCATAAATGACTTAGCCTATCCTATTTCCCTATGTTGTCAGTGTTAAACTAACTGAGATTTTCAAATCATCTTTTTGTTCCTACCATATTTTCTCATTTGGTTTTGCCCATTTACTAATTTAAATTAAGCCTGTTCTGCTGACATTAGAGATAAATTGTTAAAACTAGCTAAGGGTTGAAATTCATAATGTGGGCATGATCCAAAATTGAGTGAACACCGGAAACCTTCACAGTTGCTTCAGTTGCTCTTGGATTCAGATGTGTACATATAAAAGAATCAGGAGAGGTTTGCTTTTACAGTAAATTAGTTACACAATAATCTTCACTGTATTACTTTTGGATCTGCGCAAGAGTTCACAACTTCCTTACGAGTATTTTCTATTTTAAAATATTTTTTAAAATTTGGAATAGAACAAGATCTTTAAAATGACCTTATGAAATCCTTACTGTTTCATTTTATTTAACTGCTGCTTGAAAGAATACCCTACAAAAACCCCTTGTACAGATTCTATAGTGACACTTCAAAGAAAAAGAAAAAGACAGTGTGAATAAATTATTGTCCACTCCCCTCCAGATTCATTGTTTCTCTGAGGTAATGACAAATATCTGACACCTATACACAGTACACAATGTGTTCTATACACATCAACAGGAACAACTGTTATTTTTTACCCCGAGACTCACGTTTCTTGCATTGTACTACATATGCAAATTTATTTATTTATTTATACATAACTCACTAGCGGCTGCAGCAACAGTTCAACAGTAGAATCTTTTCTTGAAAAATGCAAAATTATTTATGAAGTTCAAAATCAGCTGGTGCAATTCTTGCAGGATTGTTAATACAGTGTATTTAGTTTCATGACTGGCAGAAGCAAGGTATCTTCCTTATAATCCATAAAAAAATAAACCATAAGAATGGTCTGAAATTATATGGGCTGAAAACTGATGATTCCTGGAGCTTCCATCCAATTTTTGACAATTAGGCCTAAGTTAGTTCATCCTATTTAGTGTCCAGCTCTATGAAAACCTAAACTAAATTATTAAGCCTCTTTTAGGAGAAGTACTGCCACTTGTAAAAGTCTGCCTGTAGCCAAGGCAAACCTTTTCACATTTTTTTTTTCAATAAAGAAATGGAAGCAGTATAAATATTTACTTAACTTAGAACTCTGAACAATTTTTTTTGTCACTCAGCTGATAAGATACACATAAATAAATAATTAAAATAAAACAACAAAGAAGTAACAGAGGATATATCACAAAGCTTCTTGAAAAACTTAACTATATTACAAATTTCACAGCCACTAAGGTGCTAAAATTCAACACAAAATCAATTTCACATCTAAATCAACCATGAATCCAAACTTCAATACACTATGGATTTCAAAGTGGAAACCTAAAATGGACTCTTTTCAGACACAGTATGAGGTCCTCTCGTCATAATCCTCCCTTACTTACTTTAAACTTTAATTTACTTCCTCATTTTGTTGAACAAAACTGGTGTAATTTATTCATTCATGCTTCATGTGTGGTTTACATTGTCAAATAGTAATTAAAAGCATCAGACTGTGACAATTCTACTTGTGACCTTCTATTTACTTTAGATCTGACCAAGTTCAAATGCCTCAATTAACAGCTGCTCTGACTTGATGGAGTTCGCTTCAATGCTCTGAAAATCAAAACATTTAACTGCATTAAGAAACAAAAGATTTAGAACATTCCGATATGGACAAAACCAAAAAATTAGGTCTGGATAGCAGTCTGGAGTTTTAAAACATCTATGTTTCATGATGATTTGAATCCAGAATTCTGTTTTTTGATCCAGAGTTTATGTGCAGAATTCCACTATTGATATGCCTACACAAATATACCTTCTATTTATTATCATATAAGTGGAAGTAATAATTAACATGACTTTGCCAGCCTACAATATCTAGAAATGAGAGCATTTGACAGCTTCCTTTCAATAGGATTCTTTCTGAATATTCAGGCTTCTCTGGTGCATTAGACTCTTCTAAATTCACTGATCTAATACCAGCCTGACATTTTAATTCCAAACAGATAACCATCTCCACAGTGTGAATTAATGAATACAGTACACCAAAATTATTTTCAGCGTTCATCTGTCTGCAGGAAGGTTCCAAGCATGTCAACTCACCTCCCTATTTCCCAAAATAAGACAAATATTTATTCCTAAATTGTTTTGAGAAGCAGTGTATTCAAACTAGATGTTATTACTGACATAGTCTGGTAGTCCATTTTCAGACCTTAATTTCAGCAGGAATTTACCTCAGTAAATTCCTAAAAACAAAATTATAGTAGTGTAAAATTACTATGGTCTTTATCATACTATTAATGTTGGAACAAAAACCTCTACTTAAATCAGAAAGGAGTTCTGCCTGAGACAGATACACAATATCCTAAAATCAACAGAATACTTCCTCAAAGAAAAACTATTCATAGCACTGAAGATTCACAAAAATAACACAATGTATCAATTTGTAGACATAATTTATATTAAACCCAAGAAATGAAAGGGTTTTTGTAATATCTTTTAAATATAGCCAAACTTATTTAAGATATTGTTTATTTTTCCCTGCTATACTGCATTTAAAAGAAAATGTAGACTCTAAAGTATATTCTCCGTCACTCTGTACATGCAATTAAAAATAACATTGACAGTCCTTTGAAAACAAACAAGACACCTAAAAAGAAGTAAAAAATCCATCTGTGCTGTTATTTCATTAAATGAAAATGGAATTATACCAGGTACTCCTATGTGTCTTCTTTATTTTCAACTGACCTTGGAAAGTTAAAACAAAAAAGTTCTGACTAAGGTTCATAAAGCTTTCTGTTCTCCAGATCAACCCAAAAAACCCTATACCTGCTACTATGATAGTCATTGACTGGAGCTGTTTCCTTACTACCACCATTACCTGTAAGATCTCCAATCAATAGTTTTTAATAAGCCAGCCTTAAAAACATATGAGAAACTGCCCTGAGAAAGTCAGGCCTGAAATCACTAATAGCAAGTATACTGCTTTTTTTTCAAACACTCACACACACAAGCACGCACACTCACCCACCCACACCCACCCACCAACAGATGACCCTTTTAGGGTAGTCTTTTCTTCCATGGAGAAGGACGAAGCTAACATATCTTTTGCCAACATTATATTTGTTTGAATAATTTAATGAAACTAAGAGAAAGAAGCATCATCTGAAAGTTAATAAATGACCTCAATGTCAGTCTCCAAATGTCTGGATTTAGTAAATACTAATTTGTAAAGCAAACAAGGGAAAAGTTTTAAAAATCCAGGAAACATAAACTGAAGCTGAGGCCTTTCACAAGATCAAGACAAGATAGATGACAACCTGTAACGGTGTATCTTAGGGCTCCATGACTTCAGTTTGGAATTCGGATGCTTGTATTTGCAGTAAATTAAACAAAGCTGAACCCATCTAGAGAAAAAAACACAGCAAATCAAATTACCTTCTTTTGGCCTAAGTATTATAAATGATGGAGCCTCTTTCTGTTGCATCATGCAGAGTTACATATAGGCATTTCAAATTATGTAACATCTAAGCATCCTATATCATAATCATCATAAATCGTTACAATACAGCACAATGAAAACTCAGCAATATGAGCAAAGATCAAATTGCTGTGCTGTTCTTGTTTTCAAAACTAATGAAAGCTTCTAACAAATGTTAGCAGTTCAGCCCATAAAATTAAAAAAAAAGTAAGATGGGAAATACATTCACAAGGCATATTAAATTGTGATAATTTCAGAGGTTCACCTTTTGTTCATAAAATTTTAAAATCCTAATTAGGTTTGTCTGTTACATCAGCACGTTTAATTTATAATATGCTGCACCTCTTCATGAGCATTTGCTAAAATAGAGCGTAAGAATAATTAGCTTGAATTGCAATTCAGACCTAAAAATCATCAACAGAGTATTTTCAGCCTCATTGCTGAAATGCAGCTGACAACTCGACTACAACTAGAAGACTCCAATCAGTAAGTGAACTTCAGAAGGTTCAAAGTTTTGGTCAGATAAGCACCCAAAAGTTACCATTTTAGTGCTTCACTACCAAAAGCTCATTAAGTGGTGCAGCATGTTATGAATCACAACATGCCAAATGAATGTGAAATAGAAGACAAAACTTAAGTCACACCTTTGTATTATGCTACCAACATTCCTTCCTAAATATTGGGTGCTTATGTGAACCTTAGGGAAACTACAGGAACCCTACCAAATCAATCACCCCCAAGTACCATCTTCCCTTTCAAACTCACGCAACCTATTCAACTTTATTCAAACAACATTCTGGTATCTGGAATCTCATTACTGCTTCTACAAGCATCTAATGCACTCCTTCTGTTCGGATCACCAGCTTCTCCTTGCACTTTTTTAACAGTATTCATAAGATGCAAGCACACTGATGTTGACATCTGTGTCTCTATGAGAGAGAAAGAGAAACACAACGACAGAAAAGAAGAAAAAGAGAAGGAGGTTTGGAGACCAGATATTCCTAAGGAAGAAAAAAAGGGGACTGCAGGAACTTGTTCAAAAAAGGATGCAAAACTACTTTACGTTCCAGAAAGAGGAAAATTTCTTGGAATTCTCTTGGCTATACACAATCATAAACTCAGAAAAAAGAGAGAACAAAATTCATTTAATTACAACACAATCCTACAAGTCCTTATACGAGAGAAGCTTGAAATTTTAATAATTTGTAACACCGAAGGCCTGCGCAACAGTGATGAGAGTTCTTTCAACTGACTAGCCAGACCTTGGGAAGCCAAACAAAAAAAAAAGAAAGGTAAAGGTTGATAAAAAATGACAGAGTATGATACCAGGATCTTCAATTCCTTTCTTTCCTTGCACATACTTTTAACACCACTTTGTGAGCAATGCAATGTAAATCAATCTGATGAAAAAACTTACGTTAACCTAACAAACAAGAAGTATAAAGCGACTTAGTTATGGTACAATATATGAAGCTGTGGTAAAAAAAGGTTCTTTACAGTAAGTTACTAGATATTATGTCCAAATTCAACTAAATGCATGATGCTAGGCATGGTATCAATGGTGAGGGAACAAAAGGAAACCAGGAACTTTGGTGCAAAGATACACTAGTGGCTTCTCTGCCTTTTTTTGTGAAAAATCACCAGCTTCCAGTATCTGCTTCTACCTTCCTATAAGACCCCTACACCAAGCTTAATATTACTGCTCTTTATTTAACTGTAGTAAACCACATCAGTATTTCATGAGAAAAGTGACAGTTTAATTCACAAACATTAAAATTTGTATGACCCAGTTACAAGAGTCAATTGCAACTCAGGCTTTTTGCCCTAGTGGAAGTACTGTAGAACTATACGTGTATAGTAATGTGTTTACTCTGCTGGATTTGAAAGTCAGCTGACCAATGCTGGTGGAAAAGCATAAAATGCAAAAAAAATATACAAATAATTGCAAGCTACTATCTCTGAAACCCTGCTGCTAGCAGCCAGCAGCTTCACAGATCGTAAAATGCAACACAGCAATACCAACCATATGCAGAAGGTATTAACTGCTTTGAAAATGTCTGAGGTTTTAGCCTCTGTCCTAAAAATGCAGGGACCAGCTCTAAAGCAAAGCATTATTTTGAGCTACAAAATCAGTAAGTTACAGTCAGGCATTTTCCAGGTATTATTTAAATTCATAAAGTAGAGAAATTGAAAGTCAAGATTGGAATTCTTTCCTGAGTTAACCCAGTGACAGCCAACAGCCAACTGTTACTAGGCAGATGCTCAAAGGATAAGGAGATCAGAAGTCAGTGAAAAAGTTCCTCTTACAATCACCTAAACCAAAAGACTAAATTCTGGACATTCTGAACTACTAGTGGAACTAACACACAAACTGAGCAGAGAACTGAGACACATCTGACAATCAGCAGAAGAAAATCCACACTGCATCATCCTAGAAGATGTAGGATATTCAGCAGTTACATAACTGAAGAGGAACCAGCACTGTTTCTAACAGCCTCAAAATCTTTCACTGAAGTGAATCCAATGATACAAAAAGCTATGCATCAGTCTTACATGACGCAATTTCCACCATTAGAATTTGGCTCGCTGTATGTCATAAATTTAACATTCTCCTGAGTGTGAAAATATACCTTAAAACTGAAATATTTTAAATAGCTTGAGACATTGTCTTTCACTTCTTTATTCAAAATACCGATTTCTTCACCTAAATTCTGTTAAATTGTCCCTGTATCAGAAGGGATATAGTACAGTATATAGAACAGCATAGTACAGTACAGTATAAAGAACAATGCGCATATAACACTAGAAGGATCACTGTTTACTTGCTAAAATATAGCTTTATTTTTTCAGCTCAAACAGCTAAAGCATCACTTTGAATTCTTGTCTCACTTAATGTGCTTAACGACACAGAGAAATCTGACCAATAGCTGCAATGCTTTTGCTAGAAGAGTTCTGTCCAAATGTAACCGAACAGTTTAATTAGGAGTAGACCTTAAAATAGCACCAAAAGTACTGAAGACCTCCTTTTTATGCCAAATTGTTCCCTTGTCAGTAAACAAACACACACAAAAGCAGAAATTTGCAGTCCCTTTTTGTAATTGAGTTCTGATGCTTTAATTAGTCAAACACCTCTCCATACCTTTAATCAAGTTCCTAAGTAAGAACAGCTTCAACTGTGAAAAATTCTTTGCAGAATTAGGACATTATCTATGATCTAAAGCAACAAACAGTTTAGCTAAAGATCCAGAGGGAGTGGATGAGGAAATAAGGGAGAAAAGGCAAGAAACATAGATTAACATTAAAGCTACATGGTTGAAAGAGGTGATTTTTCTAAAGGTTAGAAGATTATGGCAGAATTCCTAAGTAGAAAAAATATGAAGATTTTCCAAGTTACTTTAAAAACATCGATTATATCAACAGGTACATCACAGGCCACAGGAGACTTGAAGAGTTTTTGCCTTTGATTTGAGTGTTCAACTGTTTCTCTGTCATGGCTTGCCACTAAAAATCAGTAAAGAAGATGAGCAAGAGAAAAAAGCAAGCAATTTTCTCTGTGATTTGGAATTTATTTCCTTTTGGGTCACTAAACCCCCTGCTGAAAAACCTGCTCTACACCCTTTTGTACTAGACACTTCAAATAAAAAGGGCTAAAAGAAATGCTTGAGAGGAGCTAGTATATGAACCACATTCACTGTTAATTAGGTATTTTTTGGAATGTTTTTCCATCAGTTACACGTGTCTGTTAGAAAAAGATCCATGAACTATTAATGACATCTTCATGTGAATAGTACATCGAAAAGAAATATCCAAAGCACTGACTGTTTACTTTTGATAATAACAGACTTGAGCATTCAGTTTAGCGTGTCCTGGGATTTAGATCTAGTTTCACTATTCAGTCCTAAAATCCTTTCATATTTGAGGTAGGTAGGTTTTTAGGTAGGTATTTTTCCTCTGCACCACAATCTCCCAAAGGCTGTTTCCCCACCCACTTCAAAACTATCACTTCAAATCTCTAAGATAATAATCACCATGGGCACATTTGCAGAGCATTATGGCTATGGCAGATAATATTTTTAAACATAGATACTATTTTAAATGCATATTATTTCTTAGAATGGATATTACCAGATTTCTACAACAACTTATTTATTAATATATGCAGTTTGAATCCTATGATCAAAAATAGGGTGGTTATTTTCTGAGACACTTGGAAGTTATGTTCACACTGATGGCACCCTGATGGAACACAATACCCTATATCAACTCTGAGGAGTGGTAATGAAGCTTCACTTCATGAAGACATTGCCTCAATTAAGTGCCAACGTCTTTTTAGTAATGCTAAGGGAATAAAAAAAAAAATTCAAAAAAAAAAAGAAAGCAGAAGGCAAAAAGCAAAAATAACCTACACATCTTCATTACTTCCAATTATTTCTGGTTTAGAAACTAGATTAAGAAAGAAAATGTACTGTGCAGCATGATCATCATAACAATGGTTACACAGTTTAACAGTGTTATATGTTTTCCTACATATATGTGGAAAAGCCAGGTTTTGCACATTATGAACTTTCCAGTTTAATTTAAAATGCAGTATGCCTCCAAAGACTGTGCTATAAATCATAGATTAAATACCTGCAGATTTCCCTAGTGTGCAAATGAAAGATTATAGTGAAAATTTGTAAGAAAAAAAGAAAATTAAAAAAAGGTATGACTTAGATGAAGAGACAGGAAATAGAGCCATTAAAGAATAGTGATGGGAAGTGAGAACTTAAAGAGGAACAATAAAGGCCAAAAGAGGCTTGATGAGGAATCAGAAGACCCAGAGCTAGTCAGCCAGCTACACAGCTCTTAGATCCTTTCCAAAATGCAATCTGCCAAAGAGGCATCCCAAGAATAGTACTGTATTTATCATCACAGAGATATTAAAAATGGAATTTCTTCGTATTATTTCATTATCTGAATAATCTAAAAATTTAAAATTATTAAAGCTACTTACTTTTAAACTGTAAGATATATTCTTAATGTTTACTTAGTGCAGTCTCAGCTGATTATTTCATAAGAAGCATAGCAGAATGTGTCCTTTAACTACATACTTTTGGCTGGAAGATTTTAAGTAAACATTTGTAACACAATGACCTACATGTGAAGGTTTTTATTTCTACTGTAAATGTATTTACATTAATTATTGCACACTGGTACTTGCAGCCAAATCTTTGCTAGTACTTTGCTACTCGTATTCTATTCAGCTATCTAGCTTCACGTTCATCTGTTCCCATAACCATAGTTCATCTTTCAAAAAAGATATCTGAATAACGTGAGATGCAATAGACTCAGTGTCAGGGGAAAAACAAACAAACAAACAAACAAGAAAATAAAATCAGATCTGACAAATCAATACAAGTACAAAAGTAACTTCAAAATGTAGCTTTATAGTGAAAGGTTAAAGCCAACACAACAGACTTTATGTTTCAAGATTAATACAACATAAACCTGATCTCAACTAACTGAAATCAGGGAAAATTCTCTTTTACACTTTACAAGAATCAGGATCGAGTGTTCTGGGCTCTTTTTTACCCTACAATTAAGGAACAGCTTACCCGGCTCATCGTTACCCACATTTCAGTGTACAGCACATACAAATGGCTCAAGCAAAAGATGCAGCATAAGGATTAAAATGAACCCTTTGCTTACAAAAGATGGCACCGGATATGCTATTGGAAATCTGTAACCCACTACCACAACTAACTAAAGGTTTATGTTCTAAAGGAATATATACAAATGACTAAGCAGAACACTCAGCATAAGGATTAAGACTTCTTACCCCATATTTACATTGGCGGGATGTTGCTCCATACTGGAAGCGACACTGTTCATCAGCATCATACACCTGACCTGGGGCCACAGCTGGATAAAGAAAGTCACGCTTGGGAGGCTCATTATCAAGGCAAGTACCACGGCCCGAACTGTTCAACATAAAGGACCAAATCAATTAGGAATTCTACTGACTGTAAATCACAGTAATGATATTACGTATCTAGTTCTTACTTTTAACAGCGCTGGGTGTGAAACAAATACGATTGCAATAAACAGACAGTAAGAAGGTACACCCATATTAACAAGAGAATATATTTAGAGGGAATTAAGAAATTAAAATATTTTTTCATCATTATTATGTAAAAAAATGCTTATTTTAGATTGTGAAATAATTTCATAAATTATCCTTTTTAAAAGTGTGATAATTTCTGAGCCACACAAGACTGATTTTCATTTTTGGTTTAGGATTCCTATTTGTTTACACTGAAGAACAGCTACATTTGGTCATAAAATGAAAAATAAACAAATTAAGCAAATACAAGAAATTCAGTTTACGATTCGCAATGACCCTCCTGATCCTTCAAACAGCTAAGTATAATCTTATAGATATGAGCAGCTCAGTTGGTTTATGTAAAACTAAAACACACTGGAGTTTCAACATGACAAAATGTTTATAGGATCAGGACCTTAACATGCAAGCTTTTCTTTCACTTCAGTGAAGAAAATGGTTACAGAGTTAAAAATTCTGCAGGAACTTCAAATTTACCTATACTAGAGCGAGTGAAAAAATTTGTATGGGTCCAAGGTCTTTTTTATTGTATTAATATTTAGTCTTAAAAATTTCATGTTAGAACCAAAAGAATCAGCTTTGAAAACTTCAATATTTTCCTTTTATATTCACTGTTTTGTTTAGTGGTTGATCGTTTTTTCCCAAAATATGCCCATATTTAACCACAATATTTTAATATAGTGGAATAAATAACAAAGAAAGCCAAAAGCAGACAGAGCTCTGTTTAGAAAACTTTGTACTTCGCTAAGTATAATTATTCAGTTTTATTGGGTCAGTGTGCATAAAAGAGGACAGATGCTTTTTTACTTTCATTTCACATGTGAATAAGTGAGGATTTTCAAAGAATTCTTATGCCAACACTTAAATTTTTTTTCCGACATTCCTACCAATTTTGCCAGCACTTATGTTCTGTTTTTTTCCAAATCTTTTCCATGTACCTTGCCAAAGGAACATAATTTCAGAAGTGAATGTTCTACACTGTTTTTTGGAGATCTCCAATTTTCTATATTTTTCATCTGCAGATAAAAAAAGAGTAAAAAGCCTCCTTTAACTACACATTTTAACCCTATTTTGATCAAGTCTTCAAAATACTACAACAGATCCTTTGGAAGATCCTTTGAAGAAACAAACATCTGCCAACCATTTCAGAAAGCGGCAAATAGCAACTAACACAAGGACCAGGTAAATACTGGAAAAAAATACGGTATTTGGTGACAAATTCCAAGGAATTTGGTGGGATTCACCTGCATGCATGCGTGCACATCACACCCATGTATCCCCCCAGCTGAAACCTACACTAAAAATACAAACTGTGGGGTTCTGGCATTAAAAAATAGTGTACTTTCCCCTTTAACCCATGTAATTTTTGCAAGTATATATATTTTCTAGTAGCAGAAGTTGGGAAAATATCCTTCAATCTCTTCAAATATTTCATTGTCGTATTTTGAGTGTATGAGGAGTGCATGTTAATAATTCCAGTATAAAACAAATTCACATGCAAGCTGATTTTTCTGCAATGTCTGGACTAAACTGCAGATAGAATCTTTGCTTAAACAAGCAGCGAGAAGTTTAGCATTTGGCATCAACTTGAGCTAGGATTGCCGTATGATGGGAACATTTCCATAGATTCCAATATTGCAGAGTTTACAAGATGACTGTAAACTGTGATCTTGTAAACAGATGGCCAAGGGCATAGCATTTAAAAAACCTCATTACCTTCAGTGACTTCTCTCCACAGGCATACGTACTCCTGCCCAAATTCGATTACAGAATCAGTTCTAAATCTTTAAATTCACTAAACTTGTAAATTAAAATCTATACCTACTCTACAAGACATATAATGGCAGAAAAGCAAGTCAAAAATCCTTGTACTGAGAAGAAAAATATGACTCTTCTGCTCTAATTACCAGATTTGCACCATAATGAAATATTGCTGTAGTAATTAAGAAAACTACTACTGAGAAGTCATTCTCTTACTAGCTACATTATATCACAAACTCTAGACTGAAAATTTATTTCTGTCTTCCCTTCTGCTTCAGTTCCACTATTTATCTCAAGCAGTTGAGCAAAACTGACCCCTGATACTGTATTGCAGGAACTGAAGTATCCTGGAAAAGAAATGGAATGGTCTTTATAAACACATTAATAAAACCAGAGACTTTTCATTGGTAATGAAAGGTCTGACCAAAGCTGTGAAAAGGATGAATACAGGCTGAGGACCACATAAGCTTTCCAGAAAACTTTTACAGGACTTGGGAATGGTCCAATACTCTTGTGTGTATGTCCCTGCTCTTCTCTCTTTCCTTGTTCCATCAAAGCAAAAGGCAGATACTTGAGAAAAAAATTTATGTTAAATCTAGGGGAATGAACCAAAATGGTCCAAGAAGATTAATGGTTTTTGAGAACTATATAAACAGATATATATCATTCAAGCATACAAAAGTGTAGACTTAAAAAAGATAGGAAAGAATGCCCCAAATACCTTCATGTCCACAATTTTAGAAAATTTCTACCCACAATTGCTTTTGTGCTTTGTGTTTTTATCTTATATAGGAAGCATACACACCAAGTCAAAAATTCTATAGGATATCCCTGTAGAGCATTTGCATTTTTCAACATGGGGTAGATAAATCTTTAATGTCTGCAACAGAAATAAGACAATCTCAAACTGATCATTACATTCTATTACTCTACAAGGTACTACTAGAGCTCAATGACTTTCTCATTTTCCTAATTCCAGGTTAATTTTGTGAAGTTTTATGGGACATACTGAGACTTGTTTCAATTATAAAATAGCTAAGCTTGATGTCATTTCATCCCAGTACTCCAGAGATCATTTTAAAACACTCTACAATATAAATTAAATTTATTTTTTTGTATTTTAATATCACAGGACAGCAATTTATTCTTCTGTTTGAAAGGATATCAAGGATACTAGAACATTCTAGGAAAGCTTATGATTTCTGACTGCTATCACTGCTAACTGCTCAACCAAATTAACATCAACCAGGGATTCAATGTTTCTAAACCTTTACAGACAGAACAGGACAAAACTCAGCATCACCACCTCAGCACTGATATCACAGTTGTATTCAAGACCAATAAAGAGAAAAAGCAAAAACCATGGATGTAGATCTCTCAGCATTTATGTTCCTATTACAGTATCTATTCCCAAATATCCCAACTTACACAGTATAACACAACTCCTTCAATGGCTGAAGAAAACATCCCAGAAGGCTAGTTCTGAAAACTGGCTTTGAATGTTACAGAACGGCCTCATTCATAATAATGATATGGACTATAAAGCAAGCTACACTTAATGATCACAAATTAAATGTATTATAAATATCTGTGAATATCTGTTACAGCTAAACAATCATATACATAAATACATCGATAGTATGCATAATGTTTTATTTAATTCTGATACCAAATTACCCACAAAATATGGAAAAATCAATAGTAAAAATGATTAACAAAAAACACAGAGCATTTTTACATATACATACCAATCAAACCATTAACTATTTACATTCCAATTCATCTGGCTCCTAACAGAATCCTTACTTCATATTTGTAAGTAAAAACTGATTTTTTAAGAGCACCAGGGTATAGTTCTGTACAGGTTACAAAAGCTGCTTTACTTTACTTGACATTAATGGCTAAACTCTGCACATTGCTCAGTAGTCTACAGATCTAAGCATAAATACTTGGAGAATCTGGACATAAGTAAGAGGAGTGTCATTTGGAATGGTGTGCTTAAAATTAAAATGAAGCTAAATGCAATTACTAAATTGAAAGCTTTCTTGAATGCTAGGGAAATTCATATTTACCACATACTCTCCTGATAAAATCTTCTTCTTTCCAATCTTTTATGCAAGGCTGGCTCTGTCTTATTATCTATTTCATACAAAAGGCTTTGTAATATTGCACAATCTTTTAATCACACTCAATTTTCCTTTTGCTTGGTGGTAGTAATTTGATGTTTCTTTAATGCATACTATCCCCCATACATTCTTGTGTTCCAAAGCATTATTTTATTCATTGGAATAATTATCCAGCAGCCATACCAAGAAAAATCTATTGGTTCATCTATCAAAACCATCATTCTACCAAAATCTGGTTTTAAGAGTTCAGGAGATACTCAGCTATAAAATACTGGACCAATCATTTATTTCATCAGATATTCTACAAATAAGTTAATGGAAAACTGCTGCTGATTCTGCCCTTTACAGTTTCATTATATTTAAACAACTCTAAAGGTAGACAAAGAGTAATACTTGCAAAGTCAACACTCAAAGCCATATTGCCATCCCATGATTACTGAAAATCTTCAGTCTTTTTTTCAGCTAGGTAGCCTTTTAAGTAAAACGTAAGTCTTTCAAAGTTTAAGAAATCTTTGAGGATGGGCTTTTTCTATTTAATTACTTGTTAGCAAAAAAAAATTTTTAATCTTAGTATAATTTAAAGAAAAGAAGCAAATTATAATCTAAAGTTTAGGTCAACTTGTAATACTGAATGTAAATTTTCTCCACCGATATGTGGAAAGAGATACTAAATTTTGATATGATTGATTTGATCTTACCTTTCAAAACTAATCTCGGTTTATACTTTTTTTCAGAAGTTACTTTACGTTTCTGGAGTATGAGGGAACTGGACAGTGTACCATAGTATATGAGGCATATATAGACCTATCCTATATTTACCTTGCATATCCACTTGTATGTTCAAGATTCTTGGGCAGGTGATGTCTGGACCAGAACACTGAATGAATTTTAACCTTTTTCTGCTTTGTCTGCATGGGCTTGTTTGGACCAAGATAGTTTCGGCTCCCTTCCAGAGTTACAAAGTTGTAGTCTAAGATCTAAATCCTGCTGTATGGCAATCATACAATGTCTCCAAGAATTTCCTGTGATAGACCTTACTGAAATAATTTAAGACTCTTGGTTCTCCTCCATCTTCAAAAGACAATCCTGCCTTTGAAAGACAGAGTTGGCTATCTTGCTTCTTTTAACTCCTCTCCTGACACTAACAAGAAAAATAAACTGTGATTCCAGAAATCACCCAGTTTTTGTCATAACAAAGCATAGAAGTAATACATACATACACACACACATTGCAAGGAATGAAATGGATACTAATTGTTTTTCAGTCACTAAAAATAATTTTAGGCTTGTTTCTTTTCTCCTATGAACAGATACTGTAGGTTTCTATTAATCTCATGGGAATCTCTGTCCTCTGAGACTGCTCTCCAATCCTTCAATTCTCAGTCAGTAAAACTCTAATTAGTTCCATATAATGTTAGCGAAATTAAAGCCATAGCAAAGCACTTACGAACAATTCAGTCGATAAACTTCATTACGCCAATCTTTCACTCTACCTAAAAGCTTTATAGACAACAGCTATTATAAGCTTGGCAGACAACAGCTATTACGCGCATCAAGGAATGTTTTCTCCAGAAAACAAATATTTCCTTTGGCCATTGCCATATCTGCACTGGTTGACCATCCTTGCTGAGAGTTTTCGTAGATCTATTAGCAATACACAACTTCGCTTTGTCTTATTGCCATCCTTTGAGCCATATTCATCCTCTTTCCATCCTCTTTCCAGCACTTCTGCGAAATAATTTGCTTTCCCAACTACTGCCTGATTGAACTGACACCCTCCAGGTGATACTTAATGGTTACTCCTCAGTGCAAAACTGCTGTAGCAAGTGGTGACCTGAGCTGGTAAATGAGTAAATCCACATTACTCTACCTTACCATAAAACACTGTGAACACGTAATGAGGTTCTATCAAAATTCATTCAAGTTGAATTAATGTGGTACCATGATAGCCTGGGCCAAATGTGTACAAAGAACCAAAGATACAAATCTAAAAGGTCTCACAGACCAGGTTTCTGCTTGGGTATCTGCATTTAATACCCTCATGTCCTATCTTTCTTGTTAGACACAGCTAAATGAATTCCAAACCAGCTTGGCCTCTAAAGCTCTAAATCAGCATTTTTCTCACCTGTTGCTAAGTTATGAAGAAATATTAGGGAAAAAAAAATTCCCATCAGGATGCAGATTCTTCTGCTCTTCTAAAAGCAGTCAAGGAAATGTAGCCACATGAAACTTGCTATTTTTCTTTGCTTCTTGCTAACTGATTACTACCTGCAACTGAAATGTATCTGCTCTTAGAGCTGTTCTGTCTTAAGGAAAGGTGTGAATGGGTAAAAAGTGATTTGGGGTTCTGACAGTTGTCTTGCAGGTACTTGTGTTACTCTAACAGCTTCCTGTTGCCATTGAGATAGCATAAAAGCTGGTGAGGAAACTAGAAATTGGAGAAACAAACTACAGTTTTACAGACTGCTCTACCTTATGAAATAATAAATTAAGTATTTTAAGGAAAAATTTATCAATTCATTTATAGGATATTAGATCCACAGACAATAAGAAGCATAGATTTATGATGAACAGATCATGTTTGAGAAATCTGACATTATTAAAAACAGATTACAGTTACAATTAGTAGATGAAAGAAAAGTTACATTTGACTCTTAGAACTGTATTTAACACAGTATTCTATACAACTGGAAAATCTATAAAAATTGCAATGTGTAAAATAATGTGTGTCCAAGGTGGCTATGAAATAAAATAACATCTCCATTCCAGGTTACAAAAATACAGCTAAAATATTACAAAAAATAATTTATTATTGGATCTTCTATGCATAGATTTTGTTTTACTCTAACTCACATATCACTTGGTATCTTCACTAATGATATTTTTTAAATTCATAGATGGTAGTAATTTGAGTAGAGTTGCAAACACTGGCAATGATAGAGAAGTATCTTAAAAAACCAGAGGAGATTAGAACTATGGGAATAGATTCAACAGAATACTTCTGGCTTTATGTTAATGTAAGTGCAATTTCACTGCTACCTCACAGACTTCAAAATTAAACTTAACCACAAATCAAACCTATGGAATGGAAAAGAATAATGGAGATGCTAACAATAAATAATAAAATTAATCAATTTAAAAACCACAATGTAAAAAGGTTCAACTGTTTTTAACCGGCAGTAAAAATTTGAAAGACCACTGCATACATCAGGCTAACATTTGAAACCCTGCGGGAACATTATGAACTAATGTCCAGCTCTATTATATTTGCATAATAACACAAGCCACAGAATTTTATCATGTTCCTTTCCCAAAATCCATAAATAAGAAATAACTTCTTCACTTTATGTTGAATTTTGTCCTCATCAACAGACAACTTATTGTCAGGACAATTACGGGACCAAAGTGGAGTTCTTTGGAGAAGAGCAACAAATAGACGTAAACGAGACAGAGAACAGCAGAAGTGTAACAAAAGAACAAGCTCCCATATACTTCAAGGAAATACACGAATTGTAAGCTTACAGTCAGAACTACAAAGCTGTGAATTAATCTTAGAAGAGACATGAAAACCATAATCTTTTTCATAGTTAAAAGCAGGCGGCAATGACATACTAGAAAGACTACTAATGGGAACAGTATTGAATTAACATAAGTAATTGGTAATTAGAACACAAAATAATTATGTGTATTTTTTAAAATAATGCTACTGTTAAATAAATACATACATACATATATATATATATATATACACACACACTTGGCAAATGAAGTTATATTGTGAGAAACCTGTATCACACATATATGGTAAGGATGATTCACTCATCTATTGCTTTATTTTAGACAATCATCTTAAATACACCAGTTCATAAAACTGTGTGGGTGCACAGTTCAGTGGTCTGATACAAAATGCCTATTACAACCTATTACAGTAGTTAATGAGAAGTTTTCTTCCTCTGAATAGCACCAGCATTAAATGTCTGTCTCTGCCTACTGACTCTATAGGAAGCTCAAGCACCTCGCCAGCCTTAGCTAGTGATTCACTACATCCTGTGGGAAGTTACATTTGAACCAGGGAATGATTGCACTGATGACACTGAACCTGCCAACTAAATGTTAGTTGCCTCCAATAAAGCCCATCTTTCAGCACCTAAAAAATCTGTTATCAATCTGTTGTTGGTGAACTCATGGTTATATGTACTTGTCTTCAAAACTTAAAACACATACGAAGCTTCATTATGAATCATCTATACCAATGTATATATTGATATGAGTACATTTTTGTGAATAACAAAATTTGTATTTGGACTGTTTGAATCTTTTCACAGTGAAATTTCAGGTAGCAACGTACTTCTGCATAAAAAAATCACCACAGAAATAGAGGTTATCAAAATTTTAAGGTATTAATAGAAAGATCTATGCCATCCTCTTCTATGATCTTTATTTTCTTACCAATGGTACCAAAGAACATTGGTGGGTAAAAACCCACAACACTGCATGAAAAACATCTGAAGAATGAAATGTAAAAGGAACAGAGCTATAACCTTCTTCCCTTCATTATATTCCCTCATATTATGTATGCATGCAAAACATGATCCAGAGACAAATTCTGCCCTTCTCTACTTCTCGCTCTCAGATTAATGAAGTAATGAGGTATGATCAGGACTTCAGAATTTTTTGAGTAGACTAAAAACAGTAGAGAACTGTTAAGGTGAGGAATGGAGCAAAACACGCTTTTGCCATTACATAGAAATAATGCTCTACAGAAAAAAGAGTCTTAAGTGACTCACTATATTCCTGTCTATTCATTATATAAAAATGTAAACCATCAGAACAGGTCACTATATCTCTACAATTGATCCCAAAAGATGTCAGATTTTTGAAAACTCATTTTTCTTGAGAGATTACTTACTCTAAAAAGCTGGTGATGTAATCCCGACTGCAGGCTGACCAAGAGAAAGGATTGGTGTTTGCTGTAATATGAGCTGCCATTAGCTTTGCTGCTTCATGACCTTTGGTCCCACAGGAATTTCCAATTCCATCATGATTCATACCAAAACTGCTCAAAAGAGGAGGAGAGAAACAGCCCATTACTTTTCTACAGCATCATATATCTCTTAAAACATAATGTCACCTTTACAGCAATCCTGTTGGACCTAAAGAACACAGTGCCGGAGAACTCCTAAGTGGAGAGTCAGTTAAGTTCCGTTTAGTTTATTCAGATCTCAGAATACAGCACAATTACATAACCTTCTTTCCTCCTATTGATTTTTGGAAGCATTTTATTTATTTTCTAAACCTTTTAAAGAAAATATAACAGTGTCCTTGCACGACAAATACAGAGCACTCAAGCCTGTATTTGGTATGGTACCTGGATATCAAATATTTATTTTAGCAAAGACTCTTGGATTAGTAAAAAAGGACAAAGAACAGGTGCTGTTGCTGTAACAATACAGTATATATAGGCACACTGCAACCAATGATAATTCAAGTAGAACACGGGGTTTGCAATTCCTAGGGCCATCCCGTACGCACACTTCCCCTCTCCACCTAATCGCAGAGGGACTTGGAGCCCTTCTATTAGAGCTTTGCTTCGTCAAAGAATGTCAAAATGAAGACAATTAAAAATCAGCAGAAAATATACTAAGAAACCTCTGGATGGAACTTTGCCAAAAGAGATTTTCAGGCAAGAAATTAACTTTCAAGAAAGATGATATGACCCTGGTAAAAAAATATGGCTAAAGAATCCTTATGTCTTAGAAACCCTTTGAACTACAGATAATCCACATAACCATTAAATTAAAACTAGAAACTCGCAGACCATCTATTTGAACAGACTTTCATTGAAGACTGTCTTTGTTTAGGACAGTCAACAACTATACCTTATGGATGTGACATAAATGAGGCACCTGAACAGAATATTTCTCAATAGTATACACATTTCTAAAACTCCACTCTCTTAGTCTTTGATTAATTTCCATTAATCACTTGGGGGAAAAAAACTTGTTCCCTCATTTCCTATTTTTTTAAATACTAAGCTCTGGTCAAATTTACTCCTTCTCAAATAGGGCACAAGGCTTAGGAAATCAGAGGGGCAGACAGTAGGAGACACAGGAACTTCTCTGATAATGCGACAGAGAAGTGATTAAAACAATGCCAAAACTGAGATTCTGAACTCCCAGAATCATGCAAAGAGGTCTGTCTTTGGAGTCTTCCGTATGCTAAAAGGACTGACTCTCTGATTTCTTACTCATCATTCAGGAACACAAATGTGCTGCGGCACTCAGTTTTGTTTTTCTATAATATTTAGGACTGACTGCAAGAACACACAAATGGTAGCAGATCAGAAACTGACCATTTATCAGCTGACAATACTACTTCGTACCAGTTCATGCCACTTCCTTTACTGAAAGCTGAGGCAGTTGTGCTATATTAATCTGAACACATTGCTCCAGAACGTGATATAAAACTTTAATGCTACCCTGAGCTTCAACACACTGAGTACTATTTCACCTCTTCAGATGATCATAACAACCTACAAGTTGAAGGTGTTGGCAACCATTCCTTCCAAAAAACAGAGCATCAGTGAATGATGGATGTTTCCTACATTACCAGGAAGGACTTCATCATCAAAAAAGCATGGCTTCCTTGACTATTGGATGTATCCCTATGGAATACCAATTCTGCAGCAATGTCTGGCTCAGTTTGTGATATCTCACAAATGCAGAAAGCTGCATACTGTATTACACACTGGAAAGGTCTGACTGACATAGACTGTTATATAATCAAATAAAGAATGCCCCTTGCATATAAAAAATACAGCTTTAATCATCTCATCTCAGCAATGTTTGTAATGCAACGAAACTTCCAGACCAGTGTTAGTTCTTATGATCTTATCAATATCAATACATATTATGAGAGAAAAGAACTTAGGCATCTTGTGCAACAAACTGAACCAGAATTTAACAACGAAAAATGTGCTTTATTTACCTATTATCAATGGCAATAATTTCCTAGGATTTGAGGTACTTCAAACTGAAACATTCCTTTTTGAATTGTCTCTGTACCATTTTTGAAAACACAAAACCTTATTTTTTAATAATCTCCATAAATTACTCATTCATAGAAATGAGTTGGATGATTCTTATATCATATTCATCTTATCTCTAATTAGTGTATTCCATTTTTTTAAAATCTTACTGACCTCAACTCTTTGGGAAATGAAATTTTTATCTTTTGGGCATAAAAGAAAAGAACAAACTTCATAGTTTAATAACTTTTCTTCCATCAGCTCTCGTTGTGAAAAAGATGATGTTGGTGACAGTGGCAGCGATATGTCTGATAAAAACCATGTCTGCGAATGGAAGCCGTAATTTCTGATGCACATGGGAGCTCAATCAATGCCCTTCCAGGAGCCAATGGTATACTCATTTTTAATAAATATTCATTCACCTAAATCATGTATTCCTTTCCAAGAGGGCTTTTCTACTCGCCCTTGCTTCTGAATTTAGGAGGAACGTGATCATGATCTGCAGGTAACTTTTTCTGATGTTTGCAGAGGGGTTTTACAATTACAGTCATCATTTCCAAAGATGGTAGTGGCAGCATGCCATTACAGTCCAGTAATTTGCACTCCTATGGGCAGGATTGCAGATGGAAACACATTTCTGACCAAATTACCAGTTTTATTTCCATCAGAACATGCTGGTCATATTTGGCCATCATTACATTAAAGCTAGGTCCTTACAAAAGCATGTTTGCAATTGGATTGGCATGGAAAGGTAGGGAAGAAAGTAAGGAACACAAAATTTCTTTGTGGAGCCATGGTTGTAATTTGCCAACCTTTTTCAAACTCATTAAACACACACAGACTGTATTCTTTTCATTAGGTTAAAAAGCCTGTCTAAAACAACTAGACTAAAATTTTGTCTTTACAACAGCAGCCAGGTAAGTGAGCAGAGACTGAAGTCTCCTCAGGTGATACAGAAGTTATTCTGTGAAGTTATCTTTCCACCTACAATCTCAAGGAAGGATGCTTAACCCAGCAGCTCTTGTGTTTTCAAGCATTATTGCTCCTCATTTCCCAAAAGAGCACTTAACCTTACATTTAAGAACCGGGCAAAGTAGAAACACTAAGTACCTTAAAACTACAGTTGAAACTCTCCTACAAATTATCTCTAGTTTGTATACTTCTTAAAAAATGCTAAGGCAGCATGTCCTAGTAGTGCTCACTGCCTGTTTCACTTACTAACATCTGTAAATGAACAGATTTTTTTCCCTTTGGCAATCTGTTTTTCCTTGTATCTGAAAAAATTATCTGAAGGAGTTATTTGTAATACACATCCAACTTAAGATCCCACCTCAAAAATCACAGGGGAGGTAACTAGTGTCAGCTGCACTGAATAAAACGGCAGTAGATAAGCAGAGACCCTGGAGTATAAGCAGGGGGAAGGATGTGAATGTAAACTTCCTGTCTATCCTTCTGTTATCTTGCAAAAAAATAACACTGCAGGTCCCTACAATTTCATTTGGTTACTGATACATTTGGTGGTTCTAAACCATGATGGTTAAGGCTGCCAAAACTCTTACTGCTGATACGTGTGAAATTACAGCAGTTATTCTTGTGAGACAACCAGAACGCTTCCGTTCTTACTTACTGTCCAGACACTTAAGATTCAGAGAAAACAGATCCATACCAATCTGAATGCATCTCCATACTTTTCACTCAGATTTATTTTGCTGCCGTGTACTTTATCAGCACTGAAGTTACCTTAAAAGTAGTACTCAGGTAAAATGCCATTTCTCAACCAATTATCTCTGCTATCTGACTGAAGTACTAATTATCTGCATATCAAAAAATTTCCTAGCTTTCTTAGGGTTTGGAGCATTCAGAAAAGCACAAATTGCTAAGGTTTCATTTCTTTAAATACAATAGAGGTACTTTATTTCATGTTAATTTTTCTGTTTCTTAGCAGTTCATGAGCTATATGAATTTGACCAAGGTTTTTTTTAAGCAGTGTCTTTTATGTTACTCTGCCACTTGCTTAGCAGCTTTAGGAAGAAGTGTGCCAGAGACAGAATTGTGGGTCAGGTGAGGACACAAAATTACAGGGACACAAGCAAGAGAAATACTGTAAAGTCAAGCACTGGATCTTCTTGTCCATTATCTGAAGCTGATTTACAGCTTCAAAAATTACACATGCTCAGAATAAAGAACTGGCACCCTATCTTTCTAAGACAAAGTAAAGAAACTTACACCTTAAGAGGTTTTATGATACTAATTATCCGTACTAAGAGATAAACACACATGAGAAGAGTGAAATGGGCCATTTTCAAGTAAGTATCTTGACCTAGGTACATTGCAAATATTTCCTCTGGTGTCTCAGCATGTTAGACACACTGATCTAACACTTATGGAGAATGAACTAAAGGGTAGGGAATGGTCATAAAGTGCAGCAGGGAAGAATACTTTCGAACTTTCTAAAAGTAAATCTCTACCACAGTGCAGGCATGCTTGAACAAGTACTCTTGTATTTGACGGAAGACCAAAATAGCGAATAATAATTTGCTTGGAGAAACTGAGTTTATTATATTAGATACAAAAATTTTCATAAAATTTGTTATTAAGTAATTTTGCCAGTGTATTTTACTTATTCTCATAATGGTTTAAAATTTGTAATTTTAATCTATATATGTATTTTATATACCTTAGAATGTCTATTTAGGGCCTACATTGAAAAACTAGAACTGTCAGCTTCCCTACATCTGTAAAGTTATGGCTTTAAAAATGCCTTTTCTTAGTGTCAGTAGAAAATACACAAGGGAAGAAAGGGGAAACCAGCATGTTTCAACATTATTTTGTTCAACAAAAAGTGAGTGAATCAGAACATAAACTACTATTAAAGAACAATAGAAATTTTTTTTCCCTACAATATCAGAGCTATGAGCTACATGGAACAAAGCACAGTTTCTATGTGGACATACATGGTAATTTAAAAAAAAACAAAACAATTACTCTTGTGTGCACTATAAGGGAAATATTTGTCAGTTGTTACAAGGTTATGGTAAATTTTGGAGACCTTACAATCATCAGATTTTACATTTTCTCAAGTAACAAAGGTAAGCAGTTTTTCTTCACTTTTATAAATACTTACCACATACCATCTCTTAACAGAAAATTCTCCTCTTTCTATTTAGTCCTCCTTATATTTTTAGCCAATGGTATGAAAGTATGCATAAAGCTACGTAAAGCTACATAAAGCTATATGACAGCATGAAAATTAAAATTTGCCCCTAAACGACATTACAAATGAAGGGATAAAGAATCAAAAAGTATTGTCTTGAAAAATCAATTTATTTTAATTTAGGATTCCAAACACTGATAGCATGTATTGAAACTACCTAACACTGCATATTCCTCAAGGGAGGAATCAAGGTTAGTGAGTTACTTCACTTGCTATTTCCATGTCTTAACATGGATTTTAACCTTAACTGCTGATTTCCTGCATTTGGAGATCATTCTGCCGTTTGGAGTATCCTTAATGCTTTATTTTGAAGTAATGCAGAATTTTAAACTTTAACTTTGGTGAAACACATTAGGTCCCTGAAAACTTGGGAAACAAACTAATTCAATAATAGGAACTTTATAAAAAGCATATCTGCCATGAAATTCAACATAATTTTAGCGCACTCCTATCCTAATTTTTCCTATTTACTTCCTAAATATTGTTCTTCTCTCAGTTATGGATGATTACCAAACACCTCATCAAATACCATTTTTATATATGAGCATCATTCAGTATTAAAAAACTTACAAGGCTCTTAAAAGCACAGCAATTTCTAATTTACTAAAAACCAATGCAGTTTATGCAGAAACCTGAACTTTCTTACAGGGAAATGACAGACTTCTATGGGACTATTACAAAAAAGCAGAGCACAAACTTCTCCTGGATTACACTTCATGGCACAATAGCAACATCAAGTAAGGCTTGTGTGCTACAGAAAGCCAATAGTGCAAATGCATCAGGTGTCTACGCTGCAGGTCAAAGTGGAAAGTATTGGTTCCAATCAGGAAGCAACTTCTGAGCTCAGATTTCCTTTGGAAATTCAAGATGCCCTGAAGGTTATGATAACCTTCCACTTCACCCCCATTTATTCTTCTTGCACTTTTGTTAAGACCTGTGAAGTGTTACTATATCCATTTTCCTTGATAAAAATGCTTTGATGTTAGAAAAAATATTTTAGTATTGCAAATTCTAAACTTCAAATAATATTTCACAGGTATGCAGAGACAGACTTTTTTCAGATTTTAAATATAAACGTGTCACATAATTGGGGGGTTTTGCCTTATGTTTATGACGTTACATTTTATATGCATGCCATTAAAACTGAAGTCCCAGAGAAAACTTTTAAAAACCTGCAATACTATAAAAGCAGGCATAAAACAACATTCCTTTAGCAAAAAAGACCAGGGCAGGAGATGGCGGGTGGAGGGTGAGAGAGTTAGAAAATAATTATGTATGGTCTTATGTGGCTTGTGGACACATTTTGGTTAAGGTTTTTGTTGGTTTTCTTTTGTTGGGTTTTTTGTTTCTTTGGTTGTTTTGGTTTGGTTTCCTTCCATTTAGTTTCATTTTGGTTTTTTGGGTTTTGTTTTGGTTTGGTTTGGGATTTTTAAACTAAAAAACTTAGTTAAACTGTCCCTAAAAATTCAAGCCATTTGAACTCCATCACTCCTAGACATCTAGAAGGAATAAGCTTAATGTGCTCTGTTTGCTGCTGAGGTGTTCCTTCACTGTAGATTTGAGACAGTTGGCTACAGTTAAAGATGGAAGATATCATCAGCAGAGACAAAACAATGACAGCTGCATCAGCTGGAGAGCTGACAGGAGGTGATGTTAGTACAATCCATCCTAGCTGAGTTTTAATTAGTTTTGAAAAAGCTATTGTGAAGTTTGGTATATGTGTCTCTATTACCTCAGATTGGAGTATTTTCTTTCTAGTTGTACAACAAATACATTCCTTGACATGCACTTCTTCTAGAAAACATCTCACTAAAACTCAGGTCCTGTAATGCAGCTGAGGTTTGACTGATGTGGTGAGTTGACCCTGGCTGAATGCCAGGCGCCCACCCCTCTCTTCACCAAGAAGAAAAAGTCAAACTTTGCTCAACAATTTAGGGGCTACAAACTCAATTCTCACTCTTGGTACTGATGCCATGGTAATTTTTTGCTTTTCTTTTATACCCCTTTCATACCCCTTTTATACACTCTTTTATATAGCTTTATCTTTAGTGCTTTTATCTTACATAGCTACAATTCTTTAAGTTTGATAACTCCTCTTAGACCTAGTATCCCATTAAGCCTAGAGACTAAACATTCTAAAAACCCCAGACACCAAGGTCCTCTCCAGAACACATTCTGTAAACAAAGATAGGCCCATCCAGGGGGAAGGTTCCTCATGAGGGGTCTCATTCGAGTCCCTCATTGGGGAACCTTTGATAGATATGTTTATTTTTGCAAATTTTTGTAATTGTATACACATCACATCAGGGGCGGCCATTTTATTCAGTGGGAACTTCGGGGTGCATTTCGATGTATATTTCATCGTGCCTGAGCATCCTTGAATAAATACCGAGGTAAAAACCCTTTTCCCTCTTAACTGTGTTCAACTCTCTTAATTTTAAAAGCAAGATAAGGCATCAGTACAAGAAATCAGTTTGTGATCTTTGCTTACCAGAAATCTGAAGCATCTTTGGTGTGAAATATATATAATGGTAGGAAAGCAGGTATTCTGTATGCCAAGCATCAAAAGTCAGTTTTCTAGAGAACCTATTTGGCAGTCTAAAGAGCCAACTCTGAAATTTATCTCATTCACAGAAGTACTAAGAGTAATACAACCATGAACCATGGCTAAGGAGAAACAATCATAAAATGTTAGTTTCTCCATTGTTTATGCCCTCAAGAAAGAAACAATCACTGTGTGCCACCATCTTCAATAAAAACAGCAGGTTATGAGTCTGAACTGCACACAGCTGAACAGCACCAAAACTGGGTTATACACATATAAACACTACAAGTGGTAAGGAATGGAAGCCAAAAATTTTTTTTTTAAAAACTGAAAATATTTAACAGAAATATTTAACAGAATATTTAACAGAGTGTGTTATACTCAGACTACCAGTCCCTTTAAGTTTTCAAGAAGTACTTTCCTGTATAATATTCTTTAACCAAATGGAACTAATTTGGATCAATACAAGGTTAAACTTAGCACACTATGATACACAGAAATTCAGACTGAAGGATCTAATGACTTCTCATCACTCCATAATTCAATAAAGTACTAATAACAAGTTGAGCCATACTTGCATCAGGGAAGCTTATAAATCTAATTTTGGAGAAACTGTGGATAATCTATCAAAAATATGTAACATCATAATTGCTCTCTTTTAATCACAAAAGAATTTTGATTGTCAGCTCAAAGGTTTTTTAAAAACTCAGTATTCCATAGCAACTATACAATTAATAAAAACATGATCTTTCAAAGTCCAATTCTCCCATTCTTATCTAACTAGAATGCTATCCAGAAAAGCATTTCTCCTTGAAAATTTAAGAGATTGATAGTCTGATTGTGATTATAATGTCCAGTCATACTTCCTGTTAAATATTCACAGGGGTTTTTTTAATTTCTTTTTGCTTCTGTTCGTCACCACTTGTACATTTTTATGTGTATATTCATCAATCACTTGGATGAAGGGGCAGATGACTGCTCAGCGAATTCACTGAGCTCATAAAGCTGGGAGCAGTGGCAGATACCCCAGAGTGCTGTGCAGCCCTTCAGAAGGACCTTGACAGGTTGGAGAGATGAGCAGAGAGGAACCATCTGAAATTCAGCAAAGGCAAATGCAGGGTCCTACACATGGGGAGGAACAACCCCAGGCACCAGCACAGGCTGGGGCTGACCTGCTGGGGAGCAGCTCTGCAGAGAAGGACCTGGGGGTCCTGGTGGACAACAAGCTGTCCATGAGCCAGCAGAGTGTCCTGGTGGCCAGGAAGGCCAATGGTATCCTGGGGGGCATTAGGAAGAGCATTGCCAGCAGGTCATGGAAGATGATCCTGCCCCTGTACTCAGCCCTGGTGAGGCCTCAGCTAGAGTGCTGTGTCCAGTTCTGGGCTCCTCAGGACAAGAGAGACATGGAGCTCCTGGAACGGGTCCAGTGGAGAGGTGTGAAGATAGTTAGGGGTCTGGAGCATCCCTCTTATGAGGAAAGGCTGAGAGGGACTTGGGCCCATTCAGCTGCAAGAAGAGATGACCGAGAGGAGACCTCATCATTGTCTGTAAGTATCTGAAGGGGAGGAACCAAAAGGATGAAGCCAGGCTCTTCTCAGAGACACTAAGCAATAGGCTAGACACTGATGCACAGAAGTTCCACCTGCACACCAGGAAGAACTTCTTTACTGTGCAGGTGACTGAGCACTGGAACAGGCTGCCCAGAGAGGCTGTGAAGTCTCCCCCACTGGAGATAATCAAGAACAATCTGGATACCACCTGTGCCATGTGCTCTACGATGACCCTGCTTGAGCAGGGAGATTGGACCAGATGACCCACTGTGGTCCCTTTCAATCTGGCCCATTCTGTGATTCTGCGTGATCGAGCACTTTTTTGTTGTATATTACATATTCAATGTAGGCATGCCCCTTAAATGCTTCTATTTTTCACAATGAAGTCAGTTTCCTATTCCAAGTAAGCGAAAAGAGGTACAGCCAAAGAAAAATGTTTACAAGGCTCTCAGAAACAATTATTTCACTCACATATGCAAATACCTTCTAGTAGGTACTGGAAACTAGGAGGTTGAGAGGAAGTTAACAACTTTGACATAGTAGAGGCATTCAGTCACAGTGTCAGTAGAATGACAGGTGATGTGTGGCTACCACAAAACATAGATTTTGAAGATTTTTTGGTCACATATTCTTCCCAGGTTATACTGACTGTATCTATATGGCATGTTAACTCTTAAAACCAAGCTTGCAGTGCAACTTTCTTTAATAACTGTGCATTGTATAAGAGCTAAAGAACATGATTTCTGCTTCTTATCAAACCAGAATCTGACATATCATGCCATCTATAGAATTAGCTGAAAGCCTCACAGAGCTGAGATTTCAGACTTTTAAAAGATCTTGTGTATAAGAGTCCAAAAGATATCATAGAAAAGACTGATGGTAAAAACATCCTATGATCACAAGATACACACTATCACTATATGGGTTTTTTCAGATTCTAACCAGTTAAGCTCTTCAAATAAATTCTAGTCATCATGCCATTTCTGCTTGATTAAATAGCGGCATGTATTAAATTAATTTCGTGTATCTCTGGAATAACATGTATGAAACATACACAAATATCTCAGAGGCAGGTGCCAAGAGGATGGTGCCAGACTCTTTCCACTGGTGCCCAGGAACAGGACAAGGAGCAATAGCCAAAAGCTAAAACACAAGAAGCTCCACTCAAGATGAGGAAGAACTTCTTTGCATTGAAGGTGGCACAGCACTGGAGCAGGTTGCCCAGGGAGGTCACGGAGTCTCCCTCTCTTGAAACATTCAAAACCCAGCTAGACAGGTTCCTGTGTCACCTGCTCTGGGTGACCCTGCCTTGGCAAGGGTTTGGATGAGATACAACACAAGATGTTATCTATAGGAATTTCAGAACTATTAATATTTAGTGATTGGAGGAGCTCTTTCCCCAACAGTGGGAAGACAGGAAGGCAGCGAAGGCAGGAAGGCAGGCAGGGAGGGAGATAAGCAGGCAGGGAGATAGGCAGGCAGGCAGGCAGGAAGGAAGGAAGGAAGGAAGGAAGGAAGGAAGGAAGGTCAGTCAAGAGAGTTATTACATGTATTTTTAAATTATTATTGTTCAGATCTTACATAATTGCTTTTGAATTATAAAATTCATCTACACCAGATGTGTAGGATTTTTTTAATATATAATAAAAATGAGAGCACAGCTGCCCCGTGACTATCTCACATAAGAGGTGGGCTAAAAATAACTCTTTACTTTTTTTGATCAGAAGATTGTTAGCTTTCATTTCAGTCCAAACTGGAACTTTTAACAGTTCCATCAGCTAATGAGTGGAAAAGCATGTCATCCATATCTCTGTATCAGTCAAGCCATGTAAATAAAGAAGGAAGCCTCTTGATAAAAGGAGGTGCCCAGTCTTTTTAGTCATCACAGTGTACTAACAGTGCTGTCTTTTGAAGGAAGGCCTGAAATATTTCCAGACCAAACACTACTCAGATTTTATCAGTGTCATAACAACATACTCTTTAATATATACTGATACTTTAAATGTAACAAGTGATGCTACAACTGCTCTATGCCTGTTTTATATAGATCATGCTTGAGTGAAAGAGGACTTAAAGCATATGAGTATTGACAACAGAATCAATGTTTCAATGATAAGAGTTTGAATTATATTAAAGACAAAATAAAAAAGAACAAAAAAATTTACCTTTTAACCACTTCTCTTTCATAAAGAAAGTCAGACAAAAGTAATGGGGGAGAGAAAATTTTCAAAGCCAAGCATTTAAGAATATGAAACAGATTAGGAAGGTTGTGAGTCAAGTCTCAGAAGAACAGATTTAACTGGAATCTGAAATCAAAGGGTATACAATGCATCTTCAGTTCTAAATTTAAAGCCCCTGGTAATATATACTAAATAAAATGTATTGCCACTCCTGAATACCATATACAGAAACATGGAACATCAGAATAGAGATGGTGCAGGAAAAAAATTATATCTATTATTAACTAACATTAAAAAGGTGATAAATTAAAATGTATTCGTATTTTAAACTCACTCACTTGTGACCAATCTCATGTGCAATGGTAAAAGCTGAACCTAGGCCAATGTCTTCATTAATGCTGCAGCTCCTTTCAGGCTCACACATTCCAGCCACAGAGGCCAAGCCTGAATAAACAGAAGGAGACACAAAGGGTCATGCCAAGGTGTTTCAGTCTTAAAAGCCCTAGTTATAAATGCCTGGATTCTTTTTAATAACTTCTATGCACAGAAGGAGCAGTTGGCAAAAGGTTAACTTTCTAGTCATTTGCAAAATCACTGGGGGGAATTTCACTTTGCCGGCTAGACATTAATATTTTTTGAACTGCAGTCAGTGCTGGAAAATGTCTAGACTAGGGGTTAGATTTATAAATTTTACTTCTGGTAACTTGGGACCACCTAGTAACTTGAGCCAGGAGAGGGAATTCAAGAAAGCATTTCTATTTTAACATTCTTGAGCCTGAAGAAAGCAAAATGTATCCACATTATTTTTCTAAAGAAATCTGTTTAAGTTTAGTGGGTTCATAAAAACATACAAGCAACTTTTTTAGCTATGAAAAACCTCACATGGTACGTTAAAAAAAATTAGAAAAACAAAACTGAATGCATCAGTGAAGAGAGAGGAGACATGTTAATAACAAGCACGCATTTAACCATGGAAGTCTTTTCCATTCATCACCCATCATCTTCTGGCATTAAAACCTTATTGTGTTACAAGGGCTTTTAAAAACTTTCTTCAGAGAGAGAAAGCCACTGGCATTTATGGACTATGGCGCTTCTGTATCTTACACATTTTTCAGCAAAAGATTATTACAGAACATGCTGCAGTCATAATTTAGTGCCACTAGAGAAAGCTTTAAACATCAAGTTTATTTAATGTATTTCTCTCTACAGTTTCTTATCTGAAAGAAGCAGCAAACCTTTCTTTAAGGAAGTTACCTGCTCAGCTAACTACACTAAAAAAAAAAAAATGGGGAAAAAAAAACCAAAACAAAACAACATCAACAAAAAACCTCCCAAACTCCAACAATAACAACAAAAAAAACTGAAAAAGTTTAACTTTGGTTGAGAGATGAGGGGAATGGAACAGGGGGTAGGGAAGAGAGAAAGCAAACTATTTATATGAGCAGGGACTTCAAATTATTTTATTTGGACTAACAGTAAGGAAGTCATCATATGACAAGTTCCTCCTGCTGTGTCCATGTTAGCAATTAATTCGAAGCCATAGGAGTGGATCTGCACAGTGAAGCCCTGATGCTGAGGCTCTTTGGGTATCATTGCATGCTGGTTTGGACATTCAACCTGTACGCCGAATGTCACTACATATGTGGCTCAAAGCTTCCTGAAGGGAAAAAATATTGCAGGGATATCACAAGAACACAGCCCACGGGTGATCTCGGGTCTCATGTAGGCACATAGAGAGCATTTGGCGGGGTATGTGTTCCATGTTTTCTCCCAGACAAATCTAGTTTGGACACACCAAATCTACTGACAGACAAACTGACATGGGCAAAAGGTGACAATGAGTGTCTCAAGAGTTTGCTGTGTGGAACCTGCAAAATATACAATTACAGTTCACCTACGCTGTTCTAATTGAGGGAATTCTGAAGACAACATGTCAATACATATATATACAACTATCATGTTCCCCTGCCAAGTCCACCATACTTGAATGATAAAGTCATCTCTATCTTCCGGTCTTGTAACTGAGGACTTGCTTCAGCAACTTAGAAGACCAGAGTAATATAATTCCGCATCATGCTTGCAGAAAGTGACAGAGATCAAGTTAAGAACTCAGTCAGTGGCTCAGACTTTAAAAGCATTTGTCCTTCACTGGAGCCACAGAAAAACTGCAAAGATGTCTGAGGTCTATCTTTTCTAAGAGGTTCCATGAAAGGTCCCCTGCTTCAGGTGTCTGAAATAGGATACAGATGTCTATGCCACACGAAATCTTTTAGTTCTGTCTCTTCCTACACTACCAATTATTGAAGTTTCTTTCAACCTTCTGAGACCTCTCTGTGACTTTCTTTCACAAATTCCTTATATATATGATCAACTTCAGTTACTGGATGTCAGTGTGACTTAAGCATTTGAAATGCCTTGCTAAAGAGGACTATAGGGCCTTGTCTCTTCTCCAATTCAATGCCTATAATGCAGAAGAACTGTCATGGTTTTGTTGCCAAGACCCCTATAACAGTGAGTTGGAACTGATACCATACATGATTCTTATTTTTAATTTTTTTTAATTAAACTTTTTGTTTAATAAAATATTTGCCAAATCTATCCTCTGTTACACTGGATTCAAGTGCAGAATTTGCCTTTATGCCAAAATCTCATACAGTAAGAACTAGTACACTAATGATCTGTGTTAAAAGTATCACATAAAAATATCAAGTATTTCGTGCATGGATGTATTCTCTTTCAACCTTTTTTCTTTTAATGCTTGCAAAGCCTCTTCTAGGACATCAACGTAGACAGTCTCTTCAGCTTCATCACCTCCAACGTCAAATAAAATCAATTACATTAAGAAACTGATCAGCATGATTTGCCTTTTACTAAAGCATGCTGTGGGTTTTGTTTATATTTATAGCAGGCAAAATTCTGATACCTTTTCCCATGTAAACTACACCCCTCTGCCAAAAGCATTGGACTGACTTACAGAAAAATTAACATGGGTTAAAGCTATCAAGCATACAGTAATACAGGCAAAGACAAAGCAAATACAATCATGAACTCTGCTGAGAAAAGTATTAATAATATGAACTAGCTGAATTAGAATTTTATCTTTTATCACCTGCAAGAAAGAGGCTTATGAAAGGATGCAAACTGAAAAAAAATCTAAACAAGTGTTACGTTACTCTTTGAATAATGTTCCATTTAAATATTAAAGCATCATTGGAGGCAACAACCTATACTTATAGGTCATCTGTAGTTATTTATTGCAGTAAATAACTTCTGGTGACATATTTAGATATGGAGAGAACAATAGCTCTCCATCCTTAATCTAAGGTTGCCATGTGCACTTCTCCATTGTCAAAGCACTGCAGTTTCAATGTTATTGTATTTTCTCTCACTGTGCTATTTTTTTCTAAGTCTGTGAAAGGAAAAATATGAAGCTGTACTCACTGTGTACAACACAGCAACAGTGTAAACCTCAAAGTCCATTTCTTTCACAAGGTTTGTGGGGGTACTTTTATAACTTTCCTGAGGATTTTTACTTCTGTTTTTTTAACTAGACTATGGAGACCGGTAAATGGAAATAAACAGCAAGTTCTCTTCTGTAAGATGTAAAATTGAGTCATCTTCTAGGTTTTATCAGAACTGCAGCTGTCAGAATGAAATTCACAGCACCAGCTCACATAATTCAAACTTCCAGCAATGTATCAAAGCCAAAATCCATCAAGACTATCTTTTATTCTTCAGGTTTATATAACTACAAAATTTTGAAAGTGCAAACTTTAAAAGAACTAATCAGTCAATAAACCAATAGTTAAGTATAAAGTAAGGGAACAGCAAATACAAGCTGAAATTTCTCTTTATAATCTTACCCAGTGTTCCACAAGGCTTGTTTTTGTAAGTGCAGATATCGTATCTGTTAAGGAAAAAAAGTAGATAAAGTATGTCAGTGAATCACATTTGTAAGATACTTTGTATATTTATCACATATCTGTATCATAGTCCAAGTTGTCAGACCGCAATCAGTTTAATTATGTGCAGCCAGCTGGTGTCGGCATTTTCTACACTCTGGTGTAAACCACAAGCTGCAGTACACTCACAGCCGCTGGCCTCAGGCCAGTGGGACACCTGCCAGTAAGAAAAAAATGGTTAAAGTGGATCTTTGTAATCACCAGCTCCACAAAGCAGTCTACCATTCTGTTATGTAGTTACAGCAGCATGGCTATAGACTGCTACTGATTCTTAAACCTAAAGTTTTACTGAAGAATCAACATAATTGGAAGCCTCTTATGGTCTAACACTTATCAACTAAACAGTATTAAGTGTAAGTCATACTACTTAGACTTTGATTCTAATTTAAAATTGAACTCTTAATTATTATACAATTTTTTAAAAACATCTTATGAACTGTCATTATAGTGCCCTTCTCATTATCCTTCCATAATTATAGTGTATCTTAGTAACATGTGCTAACAAACTAAAATGAAAAACATTTTTGCAAAAAGCTAAAAAATTTCTTTAAAGGAACATTTTTGTCATTGTAGATACAACCCTTTGCATACAGAAGCTAATGAGTTCTTGTGTAGTTAATACATAAATATCTGGAGCTAGCAATGAAATTAAAATGTTTTCTTTGGCATAGCTTTTAAAATAGCAGTGGTCATGCAGCGGTCAATTCATTAATGACACCTTCATATTTTGAATATGCAATCCTATAATATGGATAGTGATAAAAGAACACTCCCACAATGCTATTGATTTTCAAGGATTTATACTAATTTCCTTGCAGTATGCTTCAGAATAATTTCTACTATTTTGAAAGGCAAGTGAAAAAAAATATGAAAAGATACCATCTTTATACTTTAATTTTAAACCCAAATAGTTACTAATTTCAGGCCACCAGACATTTTCTGTTAAAAATACTGTAAGGACTCTTATCACATAGGAGTCTGATCACAAGATATATACCTTTCACTGCTAAAAGAGTTATAGTCTGTCTGCAAGCCAAATCCATGGACAAAATAACAAAGCTTAAATTTTGGAACAAATCCAGTAAACTCTCTATGCATGCAGACTGCTGTGACCACATGGAATTCCTTTGATTTTTAAAGGGTACTGAGTGCGGAGCAGTTTGTGGGATTAAGCTGTAATTTTGAACTTAAATGTTCATGTGCACTAATCTCATCAAGGTGGTTCAAACGTGGACTAATTTCCCGTTTGCTGTCTGGAAGAGGGGAAGATAACCAAGTCAGCATTCTTATAAAAAACATTCTTATTTCTTATTTGAAATATAATCATTGAAATGACCCTAAGTTTCAAGATAACAATGATTCAGAGCAAAAGGATTTTTACCGAACATTTCCCGCCTTTTACATAATTAAGGAAGCAAACGTCTTATTTCTGTATTCAGGACAGTGCCTGAACCTAATCCTATTGAAGTTCAAGCAAAATTTGTTCCTCAGAGAAAGCAGACAGGGCTCAGTCTCATTTAGTGAGAAAACCCTAACTAAATTCTTTAGAATGTAGTTGAGAACTGAATGTCTCTAGAATGTAGTCTCTGAAATACACAAGATGTACAGGTCTTCTGCTTTTTAATATCCAATGGTAATACAGAAAAAAAAAATTAAAGGCATACAACCTTAGATAAAATGGATGTTTAATAATAAAGCCAATTTCACTGAAGTAAAATGTTGTCACTGACTTCAGCAGAGCTGAAAACGTGTATTATGACCTGAACCAACTTATTGTCCTAGAGGTATGAATCTGAGGTTACTCCTCACCTAAGTTGCAGTTTCACAAAGAACTGTGACAAGAGAGAATGATATGAATTAAGTCCCTGGTTTCTGTTATATTTTTGAGAAAAAAAGACCATGGTATTCTTCAATTTCTGCTGGGAAGTATGTGTTCTTCATTATTCTTAAGCTAGCATTTTTAAGAAAATATGATGATAATGAAACTTAAATTAGATAATAAAACTAAGGAAAAGATAATTTATTTTCCAATTCACTAATTATTTTTGCAAGAACATACATGGGTAGTAACATGTTCTAAATATGCCATCATCATATATTCGAATTTTATAGACAATGCTTAATTTCCTGTAAGGGTATTCATACACTCTCCTAGGCCCAGTTTACCAGGAAAAAAACCCTGTAAATTTTCAATGCCCAATGATTTACTTTATCTACATCATCTTCCAGCTCCATTTTTTCATCTTATTGCTTTCATTTTAATGGTTTCTGCTTGTGATTTGTCTGAAATCTCACAACATTCTTATGAGCCAAATTGCTTGCTTCCATCATTTGCCTCTCTATATGACTTAACCAAATCAGACTAACTTGTCTTTTTTTTGGTTTGGACACCCATTCCTCTAACTTTATTTTGAATCTTCAAGGAATCCATTTAGCCCTCAGATGTTGGGTTCCAAAATGCAGACAGATAGTAATTTTAAGCCAAGAAACTGCTGAAAATACAAATCATCATGACTGCCCATGAGATTAGATAGGTCTAATTGCTATAGGAAAAATAAAAAAGAAGAAGAGAAAAAAAAGGCAATCTACAAACAAACAAAACAAAAAGCCCATACCCAGAAAAACAGCACAAAGGTGCAGTTTGATCACCAGGAGCTTAGTAAACACTTCAGGAGCTAAAGAGACCCAAAAGGTAGATTCTCAAGCCAACAATTATTTCAACTAACTATTAAAGATTATGACAATAGTCACGATTATGACAACTGCAAAAATGTTTGTTCAATTCACTGACAGATGGTGTAAGAGGGACACCACACAAAAGCTGAATGAAAGAACACAGTTACAGAGGTAGAAAACTTGGGATAAGATGGCAGCCAGATCATTTTGAGACAGCCAAGAAAAATCTCTGCCCAAGCCAAAAAGAAGATCATATAACTCCTAACAAAGTGGGTGCAGTGCCCCTGAAATGTGATCACACTGGGGAAGTGGAATGGAAAAGAGGTAGGAAGGAAGATGGTTCATTACATGGCCATTCCCACCCTGAACAAACCAGAAGTAGTACCATGAGGCAGTTGGGGAAGAGGTCTGGGACTGCTGGGCATTCTTGTGGGGCTGGTGAAGAGCTGCAGCAGACAGATAGGAAATGCATGGTGAAAGTACAACTGTCGCTGACAACTCTGACTGACACAGCAGCCAGAAAGAAACTGCATAGACAGACCATTATCTGTTCAACAGGATGGGCAAGAACTGGAGCAGCAATACACTCCTGTCAGGCCAGGATTAAACAGCACCATACAATGACACTTTAAAAAGAAAAAATTCTGGTCTTTTTGGCAAGATATAGAGGCACTATGCTAAAACATACTTGCACACTGTATTAAAAAGTGAAAGGGATCACACTAGACACTGAAATTCTACTATCTGCATTATCAAGCTGTTTTAAAACTCCATCACAATTTTTTAAGAAATGTTCCTTGCACAGATTTGGCCCATGAGAACAACTGATCTCAAATAACTCCCACGAAAAATTGTGGAGATGGCCACATACAATTATCAACAGTCAAAACATACAAAACTAATCTTTTCTGGAGAAGCCAGTTTAGTAGTGTGTACACAAGATCTGTGCCAGTGGTACTCAGTGCAATAAAAAGCCACTGGCATGTTTATTTAATGTATTAGTGTAGATGTAAGCTACAGACTATCTCTTGAAGCAGTCTCCCTTATCAGTAACTCTAACCTGAAGAAAAATCCATTTCCTTTGCAAATCTGATGACTAGCATGATCCTGATCATTTGAGTAGGACACTTAAGTTAAACAGATAAGAAAGACAAATTCCCTGTGAATATTGTAAGCATTGCTCAAACTTGTCAGGTAAGTTATCTGCAGCTACAGCCAATCCCAGGCACCTTAGGGGAATACAGCCATTTGTCTCCTGGTACACCACAGAGGAAGGAGAGAAGATTCATCCTGGTCCCTGCAAACTGTCAATTTTCAGGCCTAATGCATGCAGTTGTGCAACTATGTAGCTCACACTGAGTTCTATGAAAGCAAATGTATTCCCACATTAAAAATAAAAATAAATAAAAAATAAAGAGATACACTAATTCACACGTTTGATTATAAGAAACATCACAATGATTCAATCATACCTCTACCCACTCTTCGCATAAAAATGTAAGTAATTTCTTCTAGAAGCTACAGAAGTTAAAAAGATACTCCTTAAAAGCTATTTAATCTCACATTAAGAATTGTTTACAGCATAATTTGAGCACTGTACTAGGTTCTCCAGTTATCTGCCTTTCCCTCCACAGCAGTCATTTGTGAGTATTTGCAAAGAAAACAGGGCAGCTCATACTGATACCTTCCTGATACAAGTCCCCAGCTCTGTGGCTTAGGGCACTTCAGAGACAGAGATTGCATCTTATCATTTAATTGATTTTTCTTTTAATGTCTTCAACCCTTTGTTAATTCCTCTTTATTCTGAAAAACCAAATTATTTCAGTGTCTATCTCAGGGATAAGGTTATGCCTTTATCAGCAAAGTTGAGTCCCACTGTTTCAGTAGAGCTCTGTCCTGTTGAAATCACTTTTAAAATTTTCTTTTAAATCAGATTAATATATGGAATTTCTCAGCACCGTACTATTACACTGTGGCCCTTCTGTCACCACCATGGGCACTCGCAGGCTTTTCAAACTCTGAAGTGTGTGTATTACAAGTCAAAAAGTTGTTTTAACAGTGGTATTAACAGTAGTAGATACAAAGGTGAAATGAATTATTTCTTCTTACATGTTAATGTGTATTTATAAATTCAAGGATAGCATTGCCCTTTCTACCAGTCTCATTATCCAAATGCCATTCAGGAATCCCATATCAGGCCCATTCACTGAAATGAGTCTCTATCAAACACTATCACTACTTAGCTGTATGTTACTGGAAACGTCCAGTGTGCCAGAAGGAACTATTTGCATCAAATCAACCCTGAGATATACATATACCTATTACAGGATTGGAAACATATATGAATATCAGTATTAGATACACTTTAAAGAATTTCATTAATCAACAAGAGTAATCCCCATAATATCTTTTATTTAAGTACAGTAAGTGAGTAAAGCATGAAAACTCGTATTAGAAGAGCAAAATGTTTAAAATCAATATGAAACACCAGCTGTTTACTTGTACATACATCAAACTACTCCAAAATTACTCTGAAAGTTACCAGTAAGTATTAGTAATATTTAGGATAGATACTGACATAAATAATCAAGAGTTTTGAAGGAATATTTCTTAATAGAAAATAATTTAGGAGACAAAAATACAATCACAGCAAATCACTGAGGGAAAACCTACCAAGATGGATGGAATTTAAATGTAAAAAAAAATGTAAGAAAATTCAGGCTAGACAAAACCAACAAATATGTATGACTGGACATGAAGCTCTATATAAGTTTCAGATAGGTGAACACGAACTTCATATATATAACACTAGACCATTTGCCAGTTAATCTGCTTGAAAATGTTGTCAGAAAACAAAATAAAGCCTCAGAACTGAATCTCTCCTGACTAAGAGTAAACAGAGCTAAATACTACAAATTATTAAGATTTCATTTTTAGGGAACATTTCCAGACATGTTATCTCTGAAAGCAAGGTTTCATTTTTCACTTTTAAACCAAACCATACTTTTTGACACTCACTTTTTAATTATTATAGGTTTTAAGAACAAGCTATTTAAATAAGGACTCTTTCTCACACACCCTTGCTCAACAATAAACCTATCATGTTCATTAGTTTTATCTTTTCTACTTTTTATTCTTCATGCTATGCAACATGATTTATCTATGTACCCAATCACAGATGCCTCATTTTTGAATAAAGGTAACTGACCAGGCAAAAAGATACCTACTTTGAAAAATTAAATTAATCTAGTTCCAACACCTATGACTACAAACTGAACTGCTACCGGATCAGACTGAAATCTCAGATTTCTCTTAAACAGATCAAAACCCTCTGACAACTCCAACTCCTATTTCTAAAGTACGGAAAATAAAAAAGAAAAAAACAGTGACTAGCTTGTACTTTCACCGTATTTTTTTGTATACGTATACTTGGCTATACTGAAAAAGTGGTCATTTTGCAAGTGCAGACAATGTCACTAATGCTAGAGAACTGGATGTCTCTAATACTAGAGAATTGCAATGAAATTAATAACTCCTAAGATAATTTGGTCATTCATTGCATTTGCACAGGTACAACAGTAATGCTGTCTACTACACAGTATCTTTGATGTCTTTCTAAAAGCTTTACTTCAACACATCCTTAGCCTTACAGAAAGCGGTACACCACAGCATTCTGCCTTAAAATAAAGAACACGACTTATTTGGTTCCTTCCTCAAAAACCTCAAACCAAAAAGAGCTATTTAAACTAAGGAAGGAAAAGAATAACATACATGTTACACATCACTCATCAGAAACAGCTTTTTCTATTATTAGTTTTCCATGTCTTTAATGCTGCCATAGACAACCAAAGTCTGTTGGACTTTGTTCTGATACTTAGCTTGGGTGCATAAATTCTAAGTTACAGCCAGAAAAACTATTGCTGCTATAAGTTTTTGTTCTCCTGATTTATATAAATATTTTAAATAATTGCACTGTAAATGAAACACTTCCATACTACTTTTTCTAAACTGCAAATGCAGTCAAAAAAGTAAAAATAAACTCAGTTCTGAAAAAAAATATTAAAGCTGTCATTTGTATTCATCAATTTTGGCAATGTAACATTAGAATAGCAGTTGCAAGTTTATCACAAACAGTAGCATTATCAGTGCCCTTAGGACAGATAACTCCTGATCCATACAAAAAATTTTTATGCAAGTGCATCAGAAATGTAGAGCCACTTACCTAAGTGACAATGGTGATTTCAAAAATATTCAGACACAACTTAGAGATTCAGCATTTGCACTATCACCAGAACATAGGAAACACTTAATTTGTTGTGTTCTGAACCTCAAAAGTGATAGAAAATTCTACTGCATTCTCAGTAATGAGCCAAAATTTAGATGGAGTTACACAGATGTAGCTAGCTCAAACTGGGCTAGAGAATAAACCAGAAGTATCTACATATCTACTCCAAGTACACTGCTAATAATTTCTCTATCCGTACATTCAGGATAACTCCAGCAACTTACACATAAAGCTTTTTTTCAAAGAACATTGACACTGAACAGCACAAGCAGCTTGCAGGGCAATATTTTTTAGAGTGTGCTAATGCAACCAAGTCTGGGGAAAAGGAAAGCTAGCAAAACTAATTTCATAGGTGTGGTTGGGGGCATCCTGCCACACAGAAGAAAATAGGAAGCAACTAGTCTAGACCTCTGGCAGAAGGGAAACACAGCTAATAGCTATGATTACTAACCAAGTTTTAGTTCTGTTGTACAGAAATAAATTAGGTAAGTTAGAGCAATAGCATATATATGTATATATATTTCTAAGTTTTTCTATTATTTCTTTCTATGATTTTGCTATGGGTATGCCTTTCTTTCTTTTCTAAATGTCTGGATGTTGTAAACAATTAGTTTACAATCTGTGAGAAGATCACACATCTTTATACACAAAAATGTCCACTTTATTACCCTTACTCACACTGCATATGGCATAAAAGGCTAAGCATTGGCTGTAAAGAATAGCAGCTCATTAGGATGACGGACCACACCTGGTACAGAAGAACCTAAGAATTGCAACATGGGCCAGACCACAGATTCCACTATCCCAGCACCCTGCCTTCACAAGGAACTAAGAGAAGGCCCAAGAAAGAATAACACCATTGCAAGCATAAAATGTCAATTATAACAGTACTCTCCCAACTATTTTTGGCTCAGATTTTTTGAGACAGACGTGCTTCTGTGTATTTAGTACTTTCAATGGATTTTTCTTCTGTGAACTTGCCTAGCCAACCTTTCAACCTATACATATGTCCAGCTTCCATAAAGTGACTTGCCAAGAAGTTTCAACATTAGCTAAACCTTGCGTTTAAAAGGGCTGCCTCTCTTCTCCTGGTTTTGACTCTTCTTCTTCTATATCTTCTGGGCAGCCTCAAGTTCTTGTGGTGAAAGATGCTATGAATGATTTTTTTCTCATTTATGCCCTCCTTGTAGCTGGTCAGATCACTGTAGTGTTGTCCCAAATTTGACTTTTCCAAAAGTTGACTTCTCCAAGTAAGAGAGTTCTCAACTTAGTCATTCCTTGTAAAGAAAGTCATGTATTTTTCAGTCATCCTTGCTTCTCTTCTCCAGTTCTCTTAAAACCTTTTGGGATGAGAAGGCCAGAATAATACAAACTATTCAGGATCTAGGCATACCATGCCCAGTTTAATAAATGGCATAATAAGGTTCTTTATTTTTGTCCCAATAATCTTTAATACTTAATTTGCTGGATTAACAATGTATAGTTTATATGTAGCCCAAATCTCAGAAAAGTAATAATATTACCCAAGAATAAGAGCAGTGGTTGTTTTTTGCTGCTTCTGGTTGGTATTTGTACAAAATTTCTGAGAAAAGACTGAAACTTTTACACATATACTGTCACAACTTATTTTTCCTGAAAATAATGAGAACAGTACACCCAGCCCAATTGTGCTTGGGCTCAATTAAAGAATCATGAAGTTATATTTACACAAAGAGCTAAATTTCAGTAGCTTAATGCAGTAATCAGAACCTTCTTCAGTCAATGCAATAAAGTTTATTTGCTGACTTCTAAAGGTCAAAAACAAAGACAGTCATTTCACCAAAAGGATTTTTAACCCTGACTAGAATCAAAAGAACTTTTTGTCTTAAGAGCAAACTCACAGCAATATATTTCACAAGTTTAGTGCTGTTTTATATAAGCATGTGTTACAATAAGTTACAATAACAGATTTCTTCTCTTCAAGAAATTTCAGCAAACAAGTTGATGTGATCGCTTAAAGAACAATACAAAGCCAATTGAGTGCTGTTCATCTGTGGCAGTTTTCCAGATGACATGCGAAATCCAGCTAACAAAGTTTGAAGCTAATATACTTTTTGGTCTGCTTGTGAACTGAAAGGAAAAGAAATACATAGAGTGACAGAATGAAATGGCAGCAGAAGCAAAGACTGTTCTAACAAAGACGATCAGTTTAAAAGAAATACACAGATGAAGTTTACAAGAAGAAAAATACGTCTGAGATCTTGTCCAAGTTTGTTAGAGCACATCAACCTGTCATGTTAAGACCAGAAGGAACTTAATTTGATTTTCTGTGTTTTTAAAAGGCATCAGCAAATGAAATACATCCACCACACATGGAAGTGTGTCTGTATGAAAAGCAGAACTCATGCACACAGTTCAAAATTGCATAAAATCTTTGTTTCATCTTCTTTTCCATGTAATACAAGCCAGGAAGAAATATTAGCTGTAAGGAAGACAAAGAAAGTTTTTGCAGCATCTATTATAGTTTTCTTTCTAAGCTATTTTTTACAAATCATTTTAATGACAACAGCAACTAACTGTTGTGAATGAATGGCTGAAGACCACGAGAACATTAACTAACTTAGAGCAGCGGCTCTTCATAAACCACATTAGTCTGATTGTATACAAGTCAGGATTAGGCAACTGTATCTACCCAGACTGTCTGCAGGCACACATTCTTACCTCCCCTTACCTTAAAGAATGTAAGAGTGAAGCTGGTGCAATTTATTTTATTACTCCTGACAAAAAAAAAATCAATCACAGAATAGCTAGTGTTGGGCTACAGTGTGTGCTGGAAGAGAGCTTGGGCCTTGTCGGCTGAAGAAAGAGCCTCGTTCTCAGACCCGGAGGTGATCCTGGGATTACAGTCAGGTCACCGGGGATGGGCTGAGAGAGCATTGTGGGTTTCTGGACAGTGTCAGCCCTATGAGATGTGATAATTGCAGTTTCTGACCTTGTAAGGTATTGTTTACCTTTTACCATAATAGGCAATGTCTGGGAAATATTCCAGGTGATTGGGAGACACTGAGGTGAACATCTTTCTTGTTTATATGAGGTGATTTCCTGTCTTTCTATTGGTATTTAAGGGAATTTTGGATACGCAATAAAGTCTTTGTATCTTTACCACCATGTTGCGGAGTCCTTGCCCATGCGTGAATACTGCAGCTAGGAAAGAACATAGGCTGCAGAAACCGTTACCTATTTTGCAAAGGGATGCACATGTCAGGACTCCTTTCTCTGTATATGAATTCATCAACCTAAGCTATTAAATCCATATTAAAACTACATGATGGTCAAAAGGAATTTCTCAGTGATTCCTTAGGTTTAAACCTTCCACACATTATTCAGTTCTTAACTTTGTAAACTAGTCTTTCAAAGCCAACCTACCTTGAAGTGAGAAAATAAATTAATAAATTCCTCTTCATTACATTTATTAAGCCCCCAAGCATTTAGCCACTTTTGTCTTTCCTGAAAACACTTACAGTTGTATTTCCAATACTAGTTTGGTTCCCCCTACAGATGTTATAAAAGTTAAGTTCCAGTATTTTTTTTCATTGACAATCTACTCTTTCATATTAAAATTGACATGTACTTCTGTTTTATTTTTTACCACATACTGAATATTACCATATTTTACTAGTAATTATTAAAATAATTATTCCCATGAGTTTTATAACATTTTAAATGCTGAACAGAAATTTTGGCTGACTCTAAGGAGAGCCTTTATCCCCGTGAGGGCAGTCGAGCAGTAAAGTGGTCTGCCCAAACAGGTTTTGCAAGATTTGACTGGGTAAAGCCTTGTGAAACCTGCTTAGGGGGTAACACTGGACTGAAGACCTCCAGAGGTCCCTTTTGAACTGAATCCCATAGATTTTAAGTGGGTGTTTTCCAAAAATTCTCACATCATTTAATTCATAATCATGGAAAAATAAATATTACATTCTAATCCAACTCTTCAGAATATTCATTGGAAAGTAAGTTACATACTCAAAATGGAAGCATCATTAGAACCATAGTTATTGTATCATATTAAATGTTTTATCAATACAGAAAACTGGGGGAAGAGGGTCCCTCTCCATTCCACTCTGAGCTAGAACAATTCAGCATCTTCCTAACAACTACACATGAAACCTCTTGAACTTCATTCCGCAATTAGTTGACTGTGAAGTTTGAAACACCTGACATTGTTCTGTAAAGCACGGTCTCTTCTGCGATGCCAACACAACTAACTGTAAGTAATTCAGGAAGTTCAAGCTGAAAGAAAAGTAAGTATGTCTTATTTCTTTTCGCCTGAGTAAATTTTAGAAATTAATGTAGCTAAACCATTGTAAATAATTCCAGGTAAATACCATAAGGTCTACAAACAAGAAAAGCTAACATCCAAGAAAATAATTCTTTCAATTGAGGCTGAAAAAATGGGGAGAATTTAATCATATTAAGGTCATAAAATTATGATTTTTTAATTATTAGTTTCATTTATTTAAAGTTATTGAACTAAAATACTTAACTTCTCCCCAAATTTATAGAAAATGAAGGATCAGTCTCGAAGTTTAATAAAGTAAGGATGTTTTAAAAGAGGTTGGATAACATGTAGGAAATACCACTATTTGATTTTTTAAAAATTTATTAACTGTAATTTCTGTTATACAAAGTAGTCTGGCTCTCATTTGTTCGGTTCAAGTTATTTTAGTGTTTCTATTATTGTTAAGCATGGCTTTATTCAATAAATACAAGTCATTTACAAATGTAAATACTTTAATCAAATTCCCACTTTTGCTTGGAAGAACCCGGGAAAAAAACATGCAGCATTCCTCAGGACTTTGTTGGGGCCAGTCCTGTTTTAACATCTTTATCAATTATGTGGATAAACCTCTGCAAGTTCGCAGATGACACCAAGATGGGTGGGAGTGTTGATCTGCTGGAGGGCAGGAAGGCTCTGCAGAGGGATCTGGACAGGCTGGATCATGGGCTGAGGCCAACGGTGTTAGGTCAAGCACGGCAAAATGCCAAGATCTACTCTTGGGTCACAACAACCCCAGATGGCTCCACAGGCTGGGGCAGCGCGGCTGGAAAGTTGCCCAGAGAAAGTGGACCTGGGGGTGCTGGTGACAGTGACTGAACATGAGCCAGGGTGTGCCCGGGTGGCCAAGAAGGCCAATGGCATCCTGGCCTGGATCAGCAATGGTGTGGCCAGCAGGACCAGGGCAGGGATTGTCCCCCTGTACTCAGCACTGGTGAGGCTGCACCTCAAGTGCTGTGCTCAGTTTTTGGCCCCTCTCTCCAAGAAAGACATTGAGGTGCTGGAGGGAGTCCAGAGAAGGGAACAGAGCTGGGGAAGGGTCTGGAGCACAAGTCCTGTGAGGAGCAGCTAAGGAGCTGGGGGTGTTTAGCCCAGGAAAAAGGAGACTCAAGGGGGAACCTTATCACTCTCCACACCTGCCTGAAAGGAGGGTGTGGAAAAGTGAGGGCCTGCCTCTTCTTCCAGGCAATCAGTGACATGATGAGGGGAAATGGCCTTAAGTTGTGCCAGGGGAGGTTTGGATTACATATTAGGAAACATTTTTTTACAGAGAGGATTGTAAAGTATTGGAACAGGCTGCTCATGGAAGTGGTGGAATCACCACCCCTGGAAGCATTCAAAAAACATGTGAATATGACACTTGAGAAAATGGTTTAATGGTGGTGATGCTGGGTTGACAGTTGGACTTGATAATCTTAAGTGTCTTTTCCAACTTTAATGATTCTATTATTCTATGCCTCTAACTTGTAAAAGCCTAAAGCAAAAAATCTGAATTAAAACGTTATTTTTATTAGTTAAAAATTTTGATAAAATCAAGACGCATAAACCTGTTGAAGTTCTTGAGCTACTTAAGAGAATGTGCAGAAGAAGAGTTTCCTTCCAGTAACGCAGGGAGAGATGGCAAATTCAATAGTGAACAGTCTGTAAAGAAGAGCCACGTGTTTCAGTGAAGTTATTACCTCTAGCATAGCACCATACTATTTAGAATGCCATTTTTAGGACGAGACATACAGGAACAGATCTTTGGACTGTGAAACAATCTGTTTAATTGACTCAAGACATAACCAAAAATAGCATTGCAAAACATCACAGTTCTCCTGACCAACTGCATCTCATACTATTGCTATTGTTTTATGCTTGGTTTTTTTAACCACTAAATAATTAACAATCATAGCCAAAATGTGACTAAAATGGAATAGCTTCAAAACCAGTCTTGGTCAAAGATGCATAAACACTTCCATGGCCTAACAGATTGCATTTCACACATCGGAAAAATTCCTTGGTTTTGCTAGTATTTGCAGTACAATTTCTTGTTCTTTAGTGATTCCAAACACACTGTTCAGAATTGCGTAACATATTTCACTCTGCTTTGGCAGGTGGTTGAAAGAGCTCATAGGGCAGAAATTTCTTCTGAAAGAATCTGGACAATGAACGTTTGTCAGCATTACTTATGACCTTGCAATTTCTAAGCAGGACTAACTGTCCTAAAATAACAATATAAGCAAATACCTTTCATTACAGCTAAATTAATGTGCAGGCTAAGGAACTGCCTGTACCTCTTTCTGCCTATTTATCCAATCACTTAGCACTCCCTTTTTCAAGCTGCTGAGAGTAATAAATGAGAGATTTACATGGGTCTGGCTGAAGGAGTGTGAAGGCAATCCAAATGCAACCTCAGTGCTATCCAAAGAGCCATCTTAAATGGTCTGAAAAAAAATCATATACATTTGGAAGCTGAATGTTATCAGCTCCCAAAAATACAAGTTCTACTGTTTTCAGAACAAAACCTGAACAAAATGTTCAGAAATAACAAAAAACATTAACTTTAATAATTTACACCTGATGTCCTAACATAATATTACAAATACCTACAGCAGCGATTTGATTCAAACACCAGTATTGGATAGTCATTCCTTCAGCAACTCAGTAAAACACTAATTTTAAAACAAGGTTTTGTAACTGGCCATATGGAAAAGAAATAATGAATTTTGGCAGTTTCTATCCTTCCTGCTCTGACACTAAGGCATCTTTTCCTTCAAGATCACAACTGCATTAACTCTCATCTTATTGACAATGAAACAGTCAGCTTTGTGGATTAAGCTAACTTCTATTATCTACCTGGTACTTCCTAGTATCTACTCCATGTAGATCTAAGAGTCTTTCCAGAAAAGTAATTTTGGTCAACATGTACTTAAAACACCAAAACATGTAAAACTGTAAGTCATTTAGGAGCTACATCTCAACATCAGAAAGAATCCAAACAAACACATGAAAAAATATTTTAGTTAAATGGTTTGAATATTCTTCCTCCTCCATTAGACTGACCAGGATTTGACAGTCCAGTTAGTCTCATACTGACTCTAAAGCCATTACTAAGAGCTCCAAGATTTCATCATCCCTGAGTAACTAGTAAGGTTACAAAATTTCCAGCCTACCAAAATTACATCTCACTACTAAGAAGAAAAATCTTACTGACAACATACTCAATTTTTTAAAACAACAACAGATCAGAAATTATCTCACTCTTCTGAAAATGACTTTTTTGGGGGGGTTGGGGGATGTCAGAATTAGAAAAGGGGAAACATTAATTAACTATTTGACTTGCAACAATGTAATATTTCATGGGGGTTTTTTCCTAGATATTTAATTATTATTAATTAAATCTCTTATTCCTAAGAACCAATAACTTGCTTCTACAAGTGAAAAACGTCTCTCAGTTTATCCACAGACCTGTCTTACTACCTGTAATGCCAGAGCAAGTGTTTTCACAGCATCCCTCCAAAACCGATACAAGACTCAAAGATCATTAATAGATCCATGCAGTTTGATTGCTAAAAACAATGCTAGTCACTGTAGCAAGTTTTGTATTACGGACATATATCTCCTTCAACTTGGATAAATACTAATTATAATAATTACCTAAACAGAGAATTGTCACGAATGACAACTATGTTCTGAGAGATAATTTTTAAAATTTCAATTCCAAATTATGAAAGTCACAATGATTGCTCATTTAAAAAAAAAAATATAAAGTGCACATGTGTAGAAACATCTTTTTTCTGCAGTACCCAGGACAAAAGTGTATCTTTCCAGCAAACTGCAATACCACATGCACAAAGACTCAGACTGCAGACTAACAGTAAACTGTCAAACTCTGAAAACTCATGAAGGTACTGATTCAAAATTATTGTGCACTTAAGCTGTGGGGACATATTCAGGATAATCTGTTTGCCCAAGTAGGGCTTGGAATTTCACACAATTGCAAATTGTGTGAAAATTGCTTTGGCAGGGGGTAGGCAGGTGGGAATCTAGAAATTCTAAATCTAATCTAAATTTCTAGAGAAAGAAAGATGATGTACGATCCAGTCTGGAGAAAAAATGGAAGTTGTGACTGGTAGTGCATTAAAAGAGCATTAAAGCAGGAAATAAAGATTCTGAATTCAAAGTCGCCACAGAAGAAGATGTGATTCTGGGAGAATCCACTCCTCAATGCTGGTCACCGTATAACAGATCACCAACTCCAGGGGCACATAACTGACGGCTTTTACTAAACCAGCCATAGATTGCTGGTTGAAAATATATCACAGGTATCAGCAACCAAGCACCACAAAACCATCAGAGGAGCACACCTCAGTTGTAATTTCTGTTTGGGAGGCTGAAGAGCATTTATCTTTTCATTTTACCAGATTCCAAAGAAAAATAAAGACTCCAATCAAAGAGTAAAACTAAATCCATGAGGAATAGCAGAAGATGTGTCTTTAGCATAACTATAAAAAATAAGCATATAGCATTCTTTTTTGCGTTGTGGAAGCTCTCAGTGAATAATATAAAAAGCTTAAGATTGTCATTCCTGATTTAACTGTCCTCTCAACCCAAACCAACAAACCAACCAACCAACCAAAAAACACAAACAAGCAAACAAAAAAAACCCCACAAACCAAAAAACTTTTGATGTGTCCAATAATGCGACTTCAAATCTGTATCATAAAACAGAATGAGCAGGATTATATATTACATTAGTATGTTTCTAAACCTGGTTCTTATTTCCATCTGTAACTTGCTAAATTCTCTTACTGTGGAAACTCGAGAAGAGGTTATGAAAAAGGTGTGGATGTTGTTTTTCAATGATCAGGCTGGACAAAACCAGAATAATCCAGACTACCCTAATCCGCTATATAAAGTGCTAAAAGAAAAAGCACACAGTGTACAAGCCTGTGGATGGTATAAAAGTACAGTGTCTTTGGCATAAGTACTAAGAATAATGAAGCGATAGTGAAGCCCATTTTTCTTGTTGCCATGATTTCGGGGGACGCAGACATCTGTGGCATGGCATGGACAAAGGTACTAACAGTCAAAATTGTAAGACTGTAACTTTATATGACCCAAGCACACTGGCAGTAGAACTAACTTTTAAGTGAATTTCAATAACATGCATATGAAAACCATGTATTTAAATACCGTACTTTATATTTAAAATGGTTTCTTGGTTTTATTTGTATTTATGCCTGTAGTGGCACAATCAGACCCTTCAGCAGGTAAGAACTCATGGTAAGAGATCTGCTTGGATACAAGTGCAGAGTATCAACACAACTGAATGTCTTCAAGTTTCACAAGAAATGTATTGAAAAATAACTAAGTTAAGATAGGAAAGATAAATAAGTTTTACACAGAATTTTCATCTCGGCAAGAAAACAACTCTACCAAAGTCATAAGACTTAGCTAGGCGACTAAAAATTTGACAGTCAGGCCCTGTTGGGTGCAAGTTGAGGAGTAAAGGAGGGAGGAGTTTATGTACGGGGGGCAAAACAAGTATTTTAATACTAACACACACAGCAGTTCACAGAAAAAAATGTTATCAAGCAGCAATAGCAAAGACTGAGACCAGCAAGAATGTAATAGTTAAACAGAAATTTTGACAGAATATGACAACTGATACTCATGTTCTAATGAGCAGTGGGAGTCAGGATCAGTTCCATACTGTATCTAAAAAAAGGGAACCTTAAATATAGATGACCTAGGCACCTTGGTGACTCAGAGGGAAGAGTGCCATCTACTGAGTCAATAACTTAATTATAATATAACCAGCAAATCATATTTCTGTCATGAAACAGAAAAGGAATTTTTAAAGCAATATTTAAGTGCTTTGTGTCTCCTATGGAAAATCTAAACTTTTTATTTTGAAATATTATCACAATTTATATGATGGTGGTTCTGTGTTCTTAGCGGGCTGGTGTTTTACCTGAACTAATACTTACACTTAAAATATTTCTTAATAGCTTCTAATGCCTCTATTTCTAAATAACCTAGGAGCTTTGGTTTCCAAGTAAAAGACATCACTTTCTGAATATTCTGCCTCTTTAAAAACCTTCATATTTGGACACAGAAACATGAAGATACTCAAAGTGACACCTGAAAAAGGCCTTTATGCCTTTTTTTTCCCTTCATATAACATTCTGGTGTTGAGTATAACTATGCTAGAGGACAAAACATTTAAAAATAAAACCATAAAGAACTAGTTGCAGAAGATACTCTGAATTTATTTGACCTTTGGGTTAATAAAATTGTTAATAATCAACCTGAAGCATACTTTTGCAGCAAAATTCTAGAAGCATGTGAAGTAGTCAAAGAAAAGTACGTAACCTCTTAGTGTGTTCTGTTTCTCACTCTTTGCCAAATACAGCAGAATATTATTTGTGTACAGATTTCAAATTCTTTAACTTAAATTGTAGAACGCAAGTGATTAGTTCTGGATGTTTGCGAACCAATTCCTCCTGTGCTTTATATATTTGCCAAATATACAATACACACCTGAAATCCAGTCAGTGAAAAGTACTAGAAATGGAGCGCAAACTGCATTGCCAATGTCTCTCTAAAGGTCATAGGTATCTTAAATTTTGTTTTCCAATATAGCACAGTAAAACAATAGCAAACTGCCTTACTGGAACCCCTGCCAAACTTAAAAGCTGCATGAAGACTATTACAATACTTGTATAGTGTTCGATTTCAACTCTTTCACCTCCCTCATAACATTTTTCAAATAGCTTGCCTTGCTTGTGTTTTGCTATCTTAGTGGGAAAACACATTCAAACACATACAGATGATAATTTACTCAAGTATGATCAACCATAGCTTTATGATGGCTATTTAAAAAAAAAAATTAAAAATTTCATCTGTGGAAAGCAAAACTTCAGAAATCTGACCATGTTTCTAAAGTTTCCTTAAAAAGCTGTATTTGGAAATATGAAGCAATCATGAGCTGGCAGTCTCGGGTTTAACCTCACCAAATGTAACAGGAAATTACTTGGTAACTATCTGGAAAAAAACAGATGCATGCAGCAGGACATCATCGCGATTTTGGGTTGAGAGCAACTATAAAATTATGTCTCATACAGTATTCAGGGAGTGTATAGCACTGAAAACCAAGAATTTCTCAGCTTGATTTCAGCATATAAAACTGATGTAATTCCTAACAATATATGCTGTGACATATTAAGGGCAGAATGACAGTTGAGAAAGAGTAAGATATTTTGGTGGATTACATAAATTATGTTACTTACCAGCAAACTGGGTTCTTCAAGATATTTTATCCAAATGCACATTCTCATAAGAATACTACTACCAATATGATTACAGACTTCTTTTTTTGCCCTAGTATTGACAGGCAACCATTCTCTTTCTGACTTGTACGGACTTGGTATGATTTCCCCTGCTCCACACAGTCAGACAATTTCCCCTAATTTTCAAAATCAAGGTTGTGAAGACTTAGGAAGTAGAAAGCAGGATGGGAAAATATGGTTCATCAATGTAAATTCTGATGTACAGTAGAAATCAGTAATAATTTTGCTTCCTTCTCGTAGTGCTTTCAAAACACATCATCTTTGCTTTAGAAGACTGCAATGTAGCACTGAGTTTCTGGAGACTGTTCCTGGGATCCAGGGCAATATCAACTGTGTGTCTCTACTCAGAGCCACATCCATCCCAAGCAATCACCTGGGGTTCACAGTGAACACTTATCCCTGTGAGACCATAGAATGATTTGGATTGGAGGGCACCTTAAAGATCATCTAGTTCCAACCCCACCATCCTCAGCAGGGACCCCTTCCACTAGACCAGATTGTTCAGGGTCCAAGCTGCCTTGAACATCTCCAGGGATGGGGCATCAGATACATCTCTGTGCAACCTGTTCCCAGCGCATCACCACAGTGAGTAGACTTTCTTCCATGTATCTAACCTAAATCTACTCTCTTTCATTTTAAAATTATTCCCTCTTCCCTTTCACTACATGCTCTTGTAAAAAGTCCCTCTCCAGCTCTCATGCAGTTTTTTTTAGCTAATGGAAGGATGCAATAAAGTCTGACTGAGGCATTATCTATACAAGATAAACAACCTCTCAGCCTTTCCTCATAGGAGAGGTTTTACACTCCTCTTCAATCGTCTCCATGGTCTGTCTCCAGACTCACTCCTGTCCTTCCTGTGCCAAGGACCTCAGAGCTGGATGCAACACTCCCTATGGGATCTCAAACAGCAGAGCAGAGCAGAGCAGAGCAGAGCAGCAGAATCACTTCCGTTAACCTGCTGCCCACATCTTTTTGATGCAACCCAGACCACATTTGGCTTTCTAGAATCCAAGTCCACATTGCTGGGTCATGTTCAGCTTTTCATCCAGCCCCAAGTCCCTCTTGGCAGGGCTGCTCTCAATCCCTTCATCCTCCAGCTTGTGTTGATACCAGGGGTTGCTGTGACCCAGGTGCAGCACCTTACAATTGGCCTTGTTGGATCTTCTGATGTTCACACAGGTCCACCTTTAAAGGTTGTCCAGGTCCCTCTGGATGGCATGCCATCCTTCAGGTGTGTCAACCACACCACTCAGCTTGAGGCTATCTGCAAATCTGCTGAGGGTGCATTCAATCTCTTTGTCTATGTCATGGTTGAAGACATTAAATAACAGTGGTACCAGTATGGACCCTTGAGGGGCACCACTTGTCACTGATGTCCATTGGAACACTGAGTCATTGACCACTCTCCTCTGGATGTAACCATCCAACTAATACCTTATCCACCATCCAACTATACACCCACCAAATCCATCTCTCCAATTTAGAGAGAAGGAGGTCGTAAGGGACCATGTCAAAGGCTTTAAAGAGTCCAGATAAATGATATCTGTAGCTCTTCCCTTATTCAGTCATGTAGGCACTCCCTTGTAAAAGGACATTGGTCAAGGGGGACCTTTTTCCACTCACTACGTACTTCACCTGACTGGCATGACTGGCCAACTCTCTCAGGACTCTGAGGTGCATCTCATCAAGTCCCATAGATTTATGTATGTTCAGGTTCTTCAGCTGATCACGAACTTGCATTTCACTTACGGTGGGAAGCACTTTGCTACCCCAATCCTCGTCTCACATTCCCTGCCAGGCATGGAAATATTTTTCAACACAGCTACCACAGCATGCATGGTAGAATGAGCTCTGAAACGTAAGGCAAGGTCTTCCTTAGCAGACCATTACCCATTTGGTAATTTTAACTAAATTATTGTTATTCCAGATCTTTCAGCTCTAAAGGCATATAGCGGTGAAGAAGTTTGGTTGGTTTTAGTAAGTTTAGTCATATAGAAGTCAAACCCTTTACACCAATTACGCAAAAGACATTACAACAAATACATAGCAGGCTAAGAGAAGGGAGGTTTGGCCTTTTGGAAGAAGAAAATAGCCTGTCTCAACCTACAGCAACTAAAAGGAGAGGAGACAGACTGCTGTTAATGAGTGGGGAGGTCTTAGACGTGGGTTAGGGCAATGCCAAGCACAAACACAGGCTGGGTGAAGAATGAATTGAGTAGCCCTGAGAAGCACTTGGGGATGCTGGTGAATGAAAAGCTGAACATGAGACAGCAATGTGCACTCATAGCCCAGAAGATCAACCACATCCTGGGCTGCATCCAAAGCAGTGTGGCCAGCAGGGCCTGGGAGGGGATTCTGCCCCTCTGCTCTGGTGAGACCCCACCTGCAGGGCTGCATCCAGCTCTGGGGTCCCAGCACAGGAAGGACATGGACCTGCTGGAGTGAGTCCAGAGGAGGCCACAAAAATATCAGAGGGCTGAAGCACCTGTCCTGGGAGGACAGACTGAGAGAGTGGGATTGTTCAGACTGGAGAAGAAAAGGCTTTGGGAACACTTTATGGCAGCCCTCCAGTACCTAAAGGGAACTTACAAGAAAGCTGGAGAGAGACTTTTTACAAGACCTTGTTGTGATAGCAGAAGGGGTAATGTCTGAAATTTCCTCAAATGTATGAGATAGTCATGACCTTTTCTCTGTTGTGTCTTTATAATCGCCATTATTCAAAATACTACACTAAACTGCCACTTACATATATACATATCTTTGATATTGTGTTACCAGACACAGAATCTTTCTTTTTTTATTATACTCTTTTCTTTAATTTTTATCCAGTTTTTAATCTAGCATCTTACAGACTAAGATGTACAAAAATCACAGAATTTGACACAATGGAAACAGCAATTCCAGAAATAAAGTATTTAATTGTGAGCTAGAAGAAACTACACACACTGAAACAGTAAAGCTAAAAGATAACTTGGGGAAATAGCTCCACTCAAACTGATTATCCAAGCGTCTTGTCTCTGAAAACACATACTGATAAATTCCATCATATGCTTGTCATTTACAAATATCAAATACATTTACCAGTGTGTCCAAAATCCAAAATTCATGCACTCATAGGAAGTAGGTTTACACACTGAGGATTGTACATTGTCTTACTAAGTATAAAAAATTTTTCCTCTGAGCCTCTGAACAGACTTTACAGGCTGCATTTCCAACTATGCAGAATCAAGGGACATCAGTATTTCCAAAGTTGAAGACAATGATCTAGCAACAGAAAGGTTGAAATTCCTTAATGAAATACCCTATGGGAATGAAAAGAATTTTAAATGAGAAAAGTCCTTCACAGTTGAGCACGACTTCTCACTGCCAAATCTTCTACAATACTACAGAGTAGCACAGGAACTAAACTCTTAGCCAAAGGACCTTAATGAACCCTTCAGTTCTGTGAGTTTTTATTATGTATCTATTGTCTCTAGACCTTAAAAAAAATTTCCAAATTTATTTTACACTGCTATGGGTGTATGATTCCAAATAAGCGTTTAACAATAGAGCAATTCTATTTTTACAGATGAGGTGATTTTAGAAACAGGACACTAAAACACATCTGTATCACCAGTCCCACAAAACATTGCTCCAGACTACCTCACAGAAAATACTTCCATACAGCTGCACCAGACACTTGGGGAACAAGTGATTTAAGATTTGTATGGGAGAAAACTCTCTTTAACACACAAGAAGGGAGCAAAGGATGCATCTGAACCTCAAGGATGGCGGAAGAGCTTTTAGCATACACTATTTGCAAGATCCAAGTAGGTCACT
>VXBT01014172.1:0-109755 GCA_013400235.1 Oriolus oriolus
AGGCCGTGCCAAACCAATACAACCGGTGAGATCAATGGGCCATGATTTCATTCAAATTCTTATGGATTTAAGGATTTGTTTAAATAACACCTTTCCCTAAATATATTTTAAAGAACACCTTCTTACATAGAGTTTCTTTTTTTTGATTTCATCAAGCAAAAGAAAAAAAAGTTTTGTGAACTTAACACTGTGCAGTTAAAACCATTGAAGTCTCCTACTTCAAGTCCAGAAACCCCAAACAGTTTAACCATATTGCAAGCAAACATTAGAAAGCTATTGATTAAAAGAAGACAAAAAACAGGAAACCAAATAACATAAAAAATAATTTCAGTAAGAGTGGAATCAGAATAAACTTCTTTTTAAATCAAAGTCCATTTTCAAAAAAAGAAGGTATCCACAACTCTAATCTTGTCAATCAAGCTGCTTTATTAATATCAGCCTTCATCAGCAGAGAAGAGAATGTTAGTTCTGCTATTCAATTTTGAGCTGGCAGTTACAGTAATTTGGTTGCTTCTGACAAGAAGGATAAATGGAGAAAGACAAAGATTAGATGAATTGCATCAGGAAGCAGAGCTTTCAGTTTGTATTTTAGGGCTGTAAGGCAGTTGGATAATTACAGAGGTATGGGGCAGGAGGCTGGCCATGGCAGCTTTTGTTCCAGACTCTGGCACTCCTCTCTTGGCTGGCATGTTAAATGAACTTCTTTTTCCATAATGCTGTCCACTTTTCAGACTGGACATGCCCCCCACTGACATGTCCAGCCCTGTTGTTAGAAACCATCCTTAGGTTGCATTGGCAGAATTTTTCATATGCACTAATCCTTTTGAAAATTCTCATTTCTAATAAATATTCACTGCTATGTATGGGGAGTAGTCAAACTTGATCCTCAAGGTTTCAAGTTCCTTTTACTTCAAATGTTCCTGAAATCAGGGCTTTTAGTTTTCTCTCTTCCCCTTCTCTTTACTGCTCTCCTCAAGCCATGAACACAGTAGCATGTTCCTGACATTCTCTGCCCTTCTACTTCCTCAATGCTATAATCCCTTCTTTGTGAGAACATACCTTTCCCAAATCCTTCAAAAGCTTGTTGCACGTACTTCCAACACAACCCAAGTGTGTCCCCACCTGTGGCTCACTGGGTCCTGTGACTACCATAACTTCTGGCTCTCTGAGCTCTCTTGTCCTGCCTGCTTGCAGACTTGTGAGCGTGTCTGCACTGCTGAATAAGAGCAGGCTAGGCACTGATCTTTGGATAACTTTGGGACACAGTGGTTTCAGATTTGTTGTGGTCTTGATCTTTAGGACTAAGAGATGGCGTAAACGAAAGCTAATAGATGGCAGTGGGTCTGATCTTGAGCTTGCCCATGTGCCCTCCCTCTTGTCTTTAACAGCACAAATGCAACCCCTGTATCCCAATGCTTCCATCTGAAATCCAGCCCCAGCATCCCACATGTTCTGAGAGCCCCTGACCCAGACAGGAGGTGTGTTGGAGACCATAGTGGTTCCCTCCTGCAGGAACGGAGGAGTGGAGGGGCAAGAGAAGGGGAGAAGAGTGCATGCCTCGATATTACCCTGACATATGGTCAGGGCTCAGCGTGCATGAACACCAGCTGGGAGCTGGAGAGCACTCACGGCACGGTGGTGTTGGATCCACACGCCAATCTGAATCAGGGATATAGCTCAGTCTGCATACCCATAAATGCACGCGTTTATCCAAAACAAACGGGGGGTGTCTGTGGGTGGGCGCGTGCAGGTATGTGTACAAACATATATACACACAACAGCTTCCCTTGGTTGGCCACAAGCATCTAGAGAGAGAAACAGCAAAATGGCCACAGACTACACTCAAGTTCTCTCATCTGAAAGCTACTGAATTTCCACAAAGTATGAATTTACTGGTGATATTTATGCTATATATACGACCTAGGTGTATTCAGGTCCCCCAGACAGGTTACCCTTCATGGATGCTAATTAGTTTACATCCTTTAAAAAAACACTGAATTGTTCTAAACTTGTATCTTTATCTAATTTAACCTAATTGCAACACTCTAGTAAGTTCCTGATCAACACAAAGTTTCTAGAAAGTAATTTTTCACTATGTTTTTTAGATTTGCAGCTTTCTCATTCTTTTATTCTTCCTTCCTTTTTTTTTTTTCAAGGGGCTGGATAAATAAAATAAAATTAATAAAAATATATTAACATAGCCTTGAAAACTCAGGATAAACTGAGGGATATAAAGACAAGAAACAGGCCGGGTGAAAATTAAATTCCTGCTATGGAGAAAACTCAGAGATTAAGAACAATCTTCTATTTAATTAAGAAACAGACAAATGTTTTTTCACCGAAACCTTACAACTAAAACACATTTCAGCTGGGACCAGAAAATTGCTACATCTGTACATAAAAGAAGCAGCACAATTTAAAACTGAAACTCAGTAAATTACAAATTCTAAATGTCTGACATAACTCTATTATGAAGAAGGCTTCATTTCTGCTAAAACCCTTGAGTAGTAATATCTGTTAGCTCTTCTTGCTCTTAGCAAATTCTTTTTTAATGGTTTAAATAAATATTACATAAATTACAGAGGCATTTTTCTGCTTTCCATAATCAGAATTTGAAATTAACACTGGCTGAAAAAAGTGATTTTATACATGAATGTTTACAAGGTAAAATGTGTGGATTCAGAAAGCTGCAGAATTTGCATCATTCATCTGATAGCTGGGGGCTTAATTCCACAATGAATTAAAACCTGTGCCCAGCCTAATGTTTGTGGCCAGTCCCCCAGTCCCCAGCTGGTATGGTCACATGTTTAAACTCATGAATTTGTGGTGGAACCAGAGCCCAGGAGGCATGTCAAACATGAGCCCCATTCTCTGATGGGATAAATCGGGCAGCAAAAGCCTTCCAAGTGTTTTCGTGAATCTCTACAGCATGTGTCTGTTTTCTGAGCACTTATGTTTAGAGCAATAAACATTAAAATCCAGGCTAAAAGAAAGAGTGGGGAATCTGTGACAGGTATTTATATTAGCCAGAACTCATCTACTGCAACACAATGCACAGATTTTTTTGTAGGCCAAATAAATATGTCCTCAGGCAAATAATCTGTCCACTTAATAATTCAGTTACTGTACATATGGAGTCCCATTTTCTGTGACGAAATGGAACAGGTTTCTGTTAGAATGAATATGCTTTTCTATCTCTTCAAATTAGCAGACTGACTCTGCAGTCTCTGGAAACATTTTCACTGGCAAAACTAGGAACTGGGACTAAGAAGTACCAACCATAAACTATTGAAGATTTTAATGGAAGGGCTAGGGCGGCTGGGGTTTGAAGGTAATGCTCTTTCTCAAATAGACAAAGTCTCATTCAAGGAAGCATTTGAGGTCAAATTTGTAGTCCAAGAATTCCAGATGGCAACTGGCCTTCCAGATTCCTTACCTTTTTACTGACCATTTTCCCTGTCTTCTAAGAGCCTATCTTCTGGCTACTGCCATGTTATTTAGAATGAAAAATCATGTTTCCTATCATGTGTGACTCAAATCCAGTAACTAACTGGATTTAGCCAGGTAACTAAATCCAGTGAACATGCCCAGAGTATGTACACAGGAGACATAAAAAATCATATAATCAAAGCGTAGTATCTAGGGGACTTCCAAAGATAATCTGGTCCAGATTTCCATGGGAAAGGGAGACTAGATGACTTTGTCTAGCAACCAGTCCCATTCCATCTTGAAAACTTCCAGTGATGAGGACTCTACCAAATCCCTGCAGAGATTATTCCAGCAACTGACTGGTCTCACTGTAACCATTTCTTTCTTATGTCAAGATGAAGTTTTTACCAGTGCAATTTGTACCCACTGCCCCTTGTCTTTTCTGTGTGGCTCCTTGTGGAGAGAGAGACTCTGCCCACTTTGCAACCATCCTGTAAGTACTGTTATACTGTGATTAAGTTCCCTCAGACACTCCCGCTTTCCACAGAGAAAAGACCAATCCTTTTCTGTCTCCCTCTCTCGCTCTTAACTTTTCTGATAACTGACATATTATTGTGCTAGTGCAGGAAGCTCATTCAGAGACTGTACTTCCCAGAGCTGCCACAAAGGATTTGAACTCACAGCTATTCTTTCTCTGATTATGTCCATTATCCCTCCTCCCAGTTATTCTGGAAATCTATTTCTGTTTTGGAATTTACTGACTCAGGGCTGTATCAATCATTTCTACGACATTTCCAGATCTTAAGGAAAGATATTTGGAAAAGGAGGAGGAAAGGGTGACCCTCTTAACCAGAGAGACTGGAGGTTTGTGCAGCTCTGACAGTGCAGTCTAGAGGAAAGGGCAGGTTTTGGACACACACTCTATGCACCGTTAGCCTGACAGGAGTGGTTTTCTGGGCATTAGGAGCTATTGAGTGGAAACCCATCAAAGTGAGGGATATCTGGAAGTCAGGATTTCATTTTCTGAGTAACTGCAGCAATAACAGTGTCATCATGGGGAGGGCATGGATGTTACCTCTCACTGGTATTTTGGCTGAGGTTTCAATTAAACTGTTCTTGAAGTGTGCTTGGAGATTAATTAAATGTGATCAGTACATTTTCTGAGTCATCAGAGACCACCTGAAGGGTTCATATCCCAAGGAAATGGCAGGACTCCTACTCAGCAAAAGAGGAAAAAGGATCATGACACACACTTCAACCAAAGTGATGGTGTCACTGGAAATAAGTAGGGGAAGATAAAGTTCCTACACAAATTGGATTCCTGTGATATATCAGTTCACCTGAGTAGAAAAGTTAGGCATTGCTGTTTGGGTACTTTTTGCACTGAGGCACTTAGGATTCGCTTATGGAATATAGACAGTTCTTCTGATCCAGTTTCAAAACCTCGCAATCCCTGGGTAGTTTTGCCTGAGCTCTGGCAAGCCAGCAAGTGGAAGAATCCCAGGAGGTAGGTCAAACCAGCAGAAATCAAAGTTCTGTGGCAGTACCAGAACTGGCAGTCTCAAGCAAAGGCAGTTGTTTGTTAGCATGTGAACCAGTCATTGTTTGCTCATATTTAGTTTGTATGCAATTATACTGCTATTGTGACTGCACCTTGGCATGAGAGAAATTAATGCAGGTGCTTTAAACATTTCACATTTTTCTAAGTCACCAGAATTATGGAAACATTCATAACTTAAATATTAATCACAAAACCTGAGAGTCAAAACCTTGATCTCATTTCCACAGATGTGTTAGAGTCTATTAGAAGTGTTTCCCCTCACGCAATACACTGCAGGTCTGCTATAGATCTGTAAAAGGCATTGCTATATGGGAAAATTTCCTATTTTTATGTCTGAGATGTGTGGTATTGGTCACAAGACGAGTTCAGAATATCTCAAATCTCCTCATACAACCTGGCTCCATTTGTCTTTTAGGCTTTCTTCTGTTCTTGTTGCGTGATCCTTTTTTGCTCCCACTGCAATGTTCTGTGGGCTTCTGCTAAAAGACTGTTCCCTCTTTCAAGGCTGGGACAATTCTGTATTTCCCGCCCTTTTGCACGTATATTTAATTAAAATTCACCAAATATTCAAGAGCTCTTAAAATTATTCTTTATTATTTCTGCTGGGCTGAGAAAGTGATTGAACATTGGGGTGCATTATAAACATGTAGAGAAAAGGGTTTGAGACCCCTTTAGAGGGCACTTTGCTTTTTATTCTGCCTGCGAGGTACACCTATGCATCTTTGGTTAGAAGTGTTAAAAAGAAAAAGCAGATGAAAGCAACAGACTTTTTTGTCAAGCTGTGACAGAAATCAAATGCAAATAGAGCTCAGTTCAAGACTGTTTGTTAAGTGTCACGTCAGTGAGTATTAAATGCAGCACATGTCGTTTTACAATGAGCATACTGTATATGAATTTTATTGATTTTTTTTCAAAGAGGATACATCGAATAATGTACTCTTCCTCACCAGTGCCAGCTTACAAGTGTGTCTTCATACTTGCGTATGCACATTCATTAGGCTCCTAAATGCTGCTGCCTTACTTAGCACATCTTGTTTTGTGGAGGCTGGGATTCGAGCTGTAGAAAGACCTACACAAATGATTCTCTCCCTCTGAGAAAAGTGGGACAGAGTAATTTAGACTTCCCAGCATGAAGCTGTCAATGAGCAGCTTCTCAAAATGATTCACAATTAGTGCACCAGGCTTACTCTAGGAACAGGTTCTCAGCTGATTTCCTTTCCACAAAGGAGTGAGTCTGAGGCTTCATTTTGCTATTAGGAATGTTACAGATGTATAAAAAAATTCGTCAGAGCTGGTTAACTCTGCTGCACTTATGTTGAAATCGTTGTACTACTACTATGTGAAAAACAAATCTGGTTTCTCCATATTCATTCAAGCTATGTATTTTTCCAATTAATATTTAGAAAAACATGTGTCAGCATTAAATTACATGTGAAAGGTAACAACAACAGTATCAGACTTATCTCCACGCAGTAGAACAGAACTTTTAATGATTCAGCAAAGGGGTCACTGCTCCATGGGCGACACTATGTACATCCACTGCATTCACCTGTGTGCAGCTGCATCCCTACCTGAGCTGTGTTTGGTTTCACGTGTGCCCTGCCTTCCCATTGTTTGTTGTGAGATCTCTGATTCCACAACCATCTCCTTACAGTACTCAGATCATCAGAGGGCTTAGAAAAACATATTAAAATCTGTGTCAGGTAGGCAACTTGACAATATTATACATACTGGACCATAATGGTTAGGTTTAGACATTTAAATGCCAGGCTACAGAGTGTTAAAATCGGCTATAAAGCTAAGTCATTTAATGCATTTATTGGTGATTTTAAGTATCTTACCTGTAGGCCCATTGACAGATGCTCAAGGTCCTATGGAGGCTGCAAGTTACACAGAGCTTTTGTAGTCCAGGCTCTTGTCTCCTGATATTGTCTCACCTACAGGGGCACAGCAGTGTTACACATGAGCCAAAACACAGGCCAAAAATTTGGACATTACCCTGAAATGCTGACTAACAAAAGGCTCATACTGAGAAAACTCTTCCTCACATACTGAGTACTATGAATGTCTGGATTTCTGCTGGAAATTTGCCAGTTCTGCCCTCGTCCCACACACAGATATTATGGATTCTTCTGAATGCATTTAATAACTGTTTATGATCTTAAGGAAAGGAGGCAGAAATAGTTTTATACACACTGTTTTTCTCCATCCATTACATCTCCATGTGATCTTAAAAGTCCTCAAGCTTTACATTTCTTTTGTTTAAGAAAAAGTAAGTTTTTCTGTTTTTACTGTTAAGCAGTATTTAGTGATACCTAAATGGGCAAGTTTCATTGGTATTCTCTTAATGAAAGCAAAGCTATTGTTAGCTTAACCAAGCTGTGGTCTGAAAAGGGTGCAGAAGTTAAAGATTCAGCTCCTGGAGTCACGTGATGATGCCGAGTCTACCTCTTTATCCATTCACTATCCATCTATCCTATCTATATTTTAGAGAAAATTGATGGACCATTAGAGAGCAGTTCCTTCCGCCTTGTAGATATTTCCTCCCTTCCAAGAAAGAAGGCAAACAGCAATTTCTTCTGTAATGTGATAGAAAACATATGGGAAAGTACCAGTGTTTCTGTGAGTTACGGAGCAATAGGCTGTATAACCTGTAACTTTTGGAAGGAAAAGATTTTAAAAAAATTGAAAGATGTTTCCATTTAATTGAGTTCTGAGTAAACATATGTTAATTAAACTTACTGTGCTCTTTGTTACTGGTACTTTCACTGGGGCTTTAACTGTCATCTTAAAACAGTTATTTGGTTTTATTGAAAAGCTTAAATAACAATTGTTTTTTGAAATTGTATTTAAAGTCAGTCAGATACATTTATAACACTAGGTAACATGATCTGATATAAAAGCCTATGCCATTTACATACAGCTTTCATTCAAGTCTCATGTTGTGAGGAAAAAATTAAAAGATAATGCCTAGAATGCTTACCCAAACCAGGTTTCTTGGGTATGAAAAGCATTAACCAACTCTATTTACTCAAATAAGGAACAGTGTCTCATATAAAGGTATTTTATTTCTTCCTCCTCTCTACTGACACTCCTCTCAGAGGAATTCTTTGATCCCTTCTTCATCTTCTCTGTCTTTTGCAGTCATGTCTCTTCACGATTTCGCTTTACATTTTCTCCAAAACCGTTTTTTTCCCCCGTTTGCCTCCTTTAGGGAGTGGTGTTACTTTTCTATTCTTTTGCTTCTTTTTCACGTCTTTTATGATTTTATTCCAGAGCCTTCCTTACTCATCCCAAAGGTTCCTTCTTGCAATCTCAAATCTTCCTTGCATTGTTTGCCTTACCTTCTCTTGTAGTTCTTCCCTATAGACCAAGCTCATTTTTACATGTTCTTAGTAATGCAGCCTGACTGCAAAGAAGAGCAGTGCTTTGGCAGCTATGTTAAGAAAACACAGGTACTGTATCATAACTACATTTTTTTAAGCAATTGCAGGTCAAAATAGCATTTAGGATTAGTGGAGAGTAGAAGGTCCATGCTCAGTAGTACTCATAACATATTTAAGAAGAATGAGCTGAAGCATTGAGGAGGGTTATTTTCATTTGTGAGTAAGCTCAAGGGCTCTGCATGTGTGTTCTTTTCTTTGTACCCAGGTATTTTAGTGATTTCACACAGATATTTTCTCAAAAATAGTCTTCAAGCCAAAACCAGAAGGTTAACATTTTGCTTTATCAACAAGCCACCAGCAGGCATGGTGATTCATATTGATTTTCTAATTTAATGTAATTCAGGAAATGTAAGGAAAATACATTTTTGTCAGTGTTTTGGTCTTCACTTGTTAGTAAGAACCGTGTTAAACCAGGGAATCATTAATCCAAATTTTTACTGCTATATGACCTAAAGGCATATGACTCTGTAGATAATTTACAGGAAATAATGTGGTTAGTATAAAAGTCCAATTTAAATGAAGAAAATTACTCTAATAGCAATTGCAGTCTTCCTCAGAGAGTGACTTGGCAATATTTCCATTGAACATATAGGACTGTGTCAACAGTCTAAATGTACAGCAACAAAAATTGACAATGAATCTGGGCCAACAACATTCTAGCACTTGAGGGAATGAACTTCTCAGCATGCCATGGCTGACATGGCAGGTTTGGAGTGTGTCACCAATAAAAGCATATTCCATCTCCTATACTCATATATGGTATGACTTTTGAGATTGTCCAGTGATGTCCACGACTTCTGCACGAAGCTAGCAGATGTGGTACCAGACCTACTGGAGACCACTGATCTTCCATAACCTCGCATCAATCCCAGACTCTTGAAGACAGACCAACAGAGAGTTTTGGGTCAAGATTCAGGCATCTACATCTGCATGTAGCTTCCAGCACACAGGCTACATTTCACTCCATTGTAGTCAGTAATGATCTAAAATTAGATACAGTTGTCTCCCTGCACAGGCAACTTGTGCCATTTTAAGTACCGTAAGGTGTGTCAGTTTATCTCCAGCTGCTACTCAAGAAAAGTAAGGATCTCTTGAAGGTCCTATCTGACAGTTGTCAGACCAGGAAGGCATCTAGAGCTCCTTAACATGTCTCCAATGGCATTTGATGGAGTCAGTGTAGTCTGGAGGGTTGTTTAGTTAAGGCACCTACCTCCAGTCTCTCCAGAAACTTCGGCATCTAACTCAACCTGAGCACATTGACACAAAGCGAAAATAGTTTGCGGCCTAAGAAAGGATATCTAGGCAAAGACAGCAAGCAAAACTGGGAGACAGGAATAGTTGTTCAGTCCTCAGCAGAGGAAGAGTAAAAGGCAATTAGCAGGCAGCCAAGTGACGTGATTTGTCGTGTTTCACAGAGGCAGTGCTTGGCAGAGGGAATTTACTGCAGTCTTTTCTGCCAGACCTCATCTAGTTCTCCTGCTGCGGCTGAAGACATTAGACTAAATTGACAAGGAGTTTGATGTGAAGCAGACAGAAAGGCCACAAGCTTTTTTTCTTTCCAAGAACAACTTCTGTTGAACACAATAGGAGTTTTACCATTGCGCTCCACGGCTTTAAGCAGGTTCTGGAAGATTCCCCAAAGAAAAATCTCTTGGTTCAGATAAAGCAAATAATGGTCTGATCTCCTTCCTGCAGTCAGAAACCTTTGAATAGAGGTGGAGGAGTGTCTGTCAGTGTGCATGACCTGTACAAACTCCCTAGATGTCTTACTGGATTTGTGGATTTCCCATGGCTGCAGCTCTTGCACACAATGTAACGTACAATATGCTGCTCAGAGCTAGTACCCTTTCTAATTCCTTCAGGTTAGAGATACCCTTGGTCCAATATGGGGAGGATTGCCTTGTCCTTCTAGAATGTCACAAACGGATGATTGCTCTAACGGTGGCAGGGCAGAGAGATGCTGCTGGTAAATTTCAGGGAAGCTCTTGAGTGGGCATTTAGAAAAGCCAGAGGGTCACAAATATGTTAAGGTGCAGTTCTGTTTTCTGGCTACACACCATCTTAGGTCTCTTTTTCATTACTGTTGATAAAGACTCCATGTCACTGATATCTTTCGAAAGGACTTTGGTGAACAGTAGTGTGGCTTTTCACTGTGGGCTTGACTGAAATATTATGACTGCATTTATAGTCATCAGAGGAAGCAAGGTATTATCAAAGGTATGGCAACAATTAAGAGAAAAGAGGACATTTTTAAAAAATGTACTTAGTAAAGGAAAATAATAATGTGCTCTCTTTCATATATTAATAGCAGAAGTCTTAAACACAGCCGATGTTCAATGTGCAACCATGAATGCAGTAAGCAATTTTAAGAAAATAATATTGGGTTACGTCCTGTTATTGTACTCATAACCAGTCAAATAATCTGACCAGCTGTCTACAAATAAAGTGCTACCTGTTGCAAATGAAGGTTGGAGAATCCAGGCCTACTGCTTTTGTTTCACTTTTTAAAGCATTTTCTCACTATACAAGTATTTTATGGTTTCAAAAACAAATATTAGCCTCTGTGTTTGGAGTAAAAAGCATCCTCAACACACATGGTGGCTCTGGCTTGTAGAGCTGAAGGAATACTTAAATCTGCAGTCAGAAATCATCTAGGGCTCAAACTATAGATACGGGGCTTAAAGAGTACATTTACAGTCAAGGCAGTTGACAGTCTATGAAGCAAAAATTCTTTAGGTTCTTGAAATAACTACATAGCATTTAAACAGCTTTGGTAGCTACGGATTTTTTTGTACAGTACCATAGAAATTAGCAGTTCTTTTTTTTAAGAGGTGCTGAAACTAGAATATGTTTTTCATTGGATCAGACTGTAAGAAATGGTTGTGCCGGTTGTATGAAACAAAAGAGCACCAGTTTGTATCAGGAGAATTTTCTGGGTGTAGAACCTTCCTGTTAAGAGTAAAGGTGGCAAGATTTATGTTTCAAGTGAATAATTTGCTGGTGTTTGTCATCAGTGATAATCAGCAGAAACAATGTGATGAGATACCATTTTGTCTGGTGAAACAACTTTCCCAGATTTTTTTTAACAGAGCTGTAGAGAATTTCACCTTGACAAAGGATATGGTTTTCCTGCTGAAACAAAATGTCCTTGCTTTCATTTTGCAGGCTTAAAAAAAATTCTTAAACTAAAATTGAACCACATTTAGGCCTTTATTTTCTACAGAGATCCCTAAAATCTTTCTTTGAAAACAAAACAAATAATAGGAATTTCTGAGTACTGAATACATACAATTTTTCCAGTGATCAACCTGTGGGAAAACAATTATTGCTGTTTCTATAATTTTAAGATCAGTGTAGAAATAGTGTAGTTCCCAAGTAGGTAACAATAACTTTTAGGCTGGACCAGATTCCTCCATTCTGATTAATTTCTATTAGTCTCTCTATAAATTGTCTTAGTTACCTGGCTACAGTCAGACTGTGAAAAAAAACCCATTAAAATGATGAACTTAAGTTTAAGAAGCATGGTCCATTTTCATTCAGACTTTTATTTACATATTAAGAAGCAATATTAAAACACTGGCATTGTACTCATCAATTAATTTCAAAAAAACTGCAGCCACATTCACATGCTCCTAATAGTTCAAACATTCACAAAATAATCTGTGAAATGAGTTTTTAAGATCCTCATCCAAGAAATGAGACTCTGAAGAAAGGCCACTTTTCTAAGGACTTTTGTCACCCGGATATGACTCAGTAATCTGCATGGAAAAATATTTCTGAGAAATCAAATAACCTTAGAACTAAAACTAATAAAGCCATTAAAATTAGGGCCAATTAAGATTTATGCAAGTGGCATAGGGATTCTAGCCTGGTATAATTAAGTAAATCAGCCTATTAAGATGAGGATTTTTTCCCCCATATGATCTGTTTGAAATTCTATATTGCCAAAATCCGCCAGCGTAATGGCAAAAGGATGTATTGTGCCATCTCAAATGTGTTTTGGCTCTTGCCTGAAAATAATGACCAGACAAATACATTCCTGGAAATTGACTGGGGTATTGTAATTTCTACTTTGGTAGCTTGAAATACATGCGAAATATTTTTAAATTGCTAAAATTTGTAAATTATCTTTGAGAATTTAATCATGTTAAAAACACAAAAATAGAAGGTTGCTGAGGCTGCAAATATCACTTTACTTTTTATTAATATGCTTTATTTAAATTTTAATATAAAAGGAAATCATTATTATAGAGAAAAAAATTTGCAAATATGGACTTACCAGTTCTGTTAGTCATTATAGTCACATAATCCTTTCTTTTTTAAACGAAATAGCTTTAAACTAAATAGTTTCTAATGCATTTCTGTTCCACATATTACATTACCTATATATGAAAAAGCCAATTTGTAAATGCATGTTCTTATAAAATAACCAGAAGAAATAAAATTGTTATTATTGATCTAAAATAATTGATTACAGTATGACAGCTTTCTTATTCCTAATTATAAAATACAATTACATTTTTGTGCTTTCATACCTGAACATTACAAAAGCTGAGAGAACTATTTCTGTTCTACATCTGATTAGATCAGCAATGCCACTTCTTCAGGTCTTATCAAATTGGTTTTGATAATAATTACTTGGGAAGTGTTTGATCTCAATGATGAATACTTGATTAGTTTTTCATGAAATCATTCAACCACACCACTCAGCACTACTCATGTGAGACCTTGTTGATTTAGCTGTTCGAAAGAACACATTCTTTTTCACTGCAGTTATGGGATGTCAGTCTTTGGGGAAAAGAGGGTGGAAAAAAGGGCAAGTTTATGGGTAATGATATTGCAGCAGCAGATATTTAAGGTTTGCTAATTCTCTTCTCAATTATGTTCATTCTCTGCCTCGTCACACTGGCTGCTACATGGAGACAGAATCAATCTTAGCAGTGGAATAAATTTTTCCCCTTTCAAAAAAGGGTTTCATGACACCATTGTCATCTTTGAAACCCTTGGAGGGTTTTGCCCTGATGAATAATATTTCATATGTGGAATGTTTATGTGATTTTCACGGAGCGATAACCCCGCTACCACCTTACTTTGATGCATTGAGATTGCTGCTTTTCCTTACTAAAATGCTTTTACACACCACCTCCTACAAATTGACTTCAGAGTTAGAAATAGAAGATTCAACAAAACTTCAACTCTCCATGGAAAAAACGGGTCTGGTAGAGAAATTTATACATTGGGCACCATCTCCTTTAATTATTTAAACAGGAGCTTTTGCTGAATAAGAGTTGTAGGCATTTTTCCCTTATCATTTTTCTTTTACTGTATGCAGTTAGAATCATTTATCCAAAGCTCACCATATATCCGTAATTTAAAATTAATACTTTTTAACCAAGGTATTTTTTAGGATTGGTCTGCCAACCCATACTTCTTGAAGTCAATAGGATTGTCTGCATAAGTTAAAACTGCTCACATAAGGAGACACTCAATGGATTAGTCTCCAAATTATAGGGAAAACAATTCTATATCCTGGGTACTTATGGCTGAGTATCTGCACAAGAAGACATTTTCAGAACATGTCCTTACTTGTCAGTCATCAAATAGCAAGGAAAAGCCTTTTATCAAAAGAGGAGTTAAAGCTAGGCTAATTAAGGAAGAAAATTTCGAAGGAGACAATATTTTCTCTAATGATTTTCTTTTTAAAGTTGCTAATAGAATAATGACAGTTTTAACAGTCAGAAAATACAATGCATTCCAAATGTTTCCTTTGTTAATTATAAGATCTCTGGAAATTGCCTAGATCTTTAAAACTTAATGTTTCACTAATAAGCTTAGATCCCTTTAGGTTATTGTTTTTGGGGCTTATTTTGTTTTGTTTTTAATATCAACTGTTATTTTGGTGGCAATAAATTTGTCTTTGAAGATCCAGTTTAAGCAGGCTCTTCTCTAGGAGACTCAGACTGCTTAAAAAGAAAATAAAGTTCCAGGACTATAATTATTTTGGTTAATGTGTCATCATGTTAATGTTGTACTGGAAGAAATGTTCATCTGAACCTTCATTGTTTTGAATTAAGACTAAAGCAGAAAGGAGAGCAGTCAGTCTGCTGAGTGGATAAATGGAACATCTCTCTTTAACTGGTGAGGAGCAGTTTGAATGCAGTTACCTCCAGATATAACATGAATTCAGCAGGTTTTATTTAACTGTTGTGCACTGTCAAAATGCCTGTCATCCTAGGATATCACCTTTATGTAGTAGCTGTTGACCAGCATTTCTGCAGAACTCAGCTCCCAGTTAGAAGGCGAAATGAACAGAAAGATTTTCATAGAGGCTTATTACTCTGCAGCTCCCATTGAAAACAAAGGGAGCTCCTAGGTGCCAGTTCCTTTGACAAGTGTGTCTTCGTTGTTATTCCTTTTAGGAGGAACTGCAGCTGAGGTTTCCAAAGGAACCGGAAGGATTTAGGTGCCCAGTTCCCAGTCAGGGGCTATACAAGGGGAAGACCTAGCCCAGTACCTTGGAGCAGCCCAGTAACTTTGAGCAGCCTAGCTCAGGACCTTAGGTCTTAACTTGCGGAATCAGAGCAAATATCCACAGCTGAGAAAAGGCCCAAGCCTGAGGGATGTCAGAACCAGAAGCAGCTCGTGAATCTTGTACTACAAATAAAACAGCCCATCCAAAAGCAGAAAAATAATTGCTACTCACATTTTTCACTGAAATCAATTCATTTCAAATTACAGTATGCTGGCTCTTGTTAAAGGCAGATGCACCAGTTACCTGCAGAAGCTACTAATACTCCTATTGCCTTCAAATTTGCATGCATAGCAAAAAATGAGGAAAATGAGAAAAAACTCTGGAACAGCATAGGGATTCTTACCACGTTGTTCCCGTTATCAGTAAAATCCTTACTGACCTCTCACTTAATCCTTCTCTCATTATTCCCTTCAATAGGAAGCATGCATTCTGGACAACAATAAAAAAAATCTATAGTGTACTACCATTTCTGTCATTTGCAGCTAATGAATGCTTTTAAGTATTGACTAGCAACTGGTCTAATAATGACAATGACTCCACCGATTTAGAGCAATAAATCCAAAGACTTGGCAGGCTTCTATTAGTATAATAAGCTCAAACATTCATCCAGGAAGATTAAGAAAATGGGCAGTAGACTCTTGAAAATTAGAGATTCTCATGTTTCTTTCCTTTTGGTAACACCATTTGTCAGGAAAAAATATTATTTCACAGTGTTTGGTGTGAAAATTTAAGTGACAGCTAAGGTAACTGAAGATTTTTTTCTTTTGCTGTAGCTAAGAGAGTGGGTCAATTACAACGAATATGATTACTGCAGGGCTGTGGGAGCATCTAACAGCATCTATTAAGAAAGGTTTGGGGGGGTTAAATGCCTGTGTTCAATATCTACTGTGGACAACAGCTATTACCAGTGGTTCCAGATATTATCAGAAATGTATGTTTGATATTCCTCATAACAAACAGACCTCTCAGTGTTTTATCAATAGATGAAAGGCTTAAAAGACTTCAGATAAACAGCAGTGATATGCTTGTCTTCATCAGTGATATAGGAGTAAAGATAATTCATCAGGTATTCCTCATCTGGTTTATATCCATTTATTTTTCTCATTCAGGGAGAATATATTAATCATTATTTATTTTAATTATTACATGTTCTTGAATTAAAGGAAAAAATAATTACTTAGGTTTCATCAGATCACTGTGCAGATACTGTTTAAAAAAAAAATCTAAATAAAGTAAGAAGTAATCTTGCTGGATAAAGTGAAACAAACAAGCCGGTCAGAAATATTATAAGAGAAATCCGTCCAGTCGGTACTTTATTCCAATCTGTAAATTACCCTCGGAACCAATGTGGCAAACTAGCTTTGGGTGGCATCCCCATTGCATATCTGTAGTATAAGCCCTTTTTTGCTTGTCTCAGGTCTTACATCAAGCTGCAGAAAAACCTTTCCCACCCAAGGGAAGGCACAGTCAGGCCACATAGATACAGCAAGAGCTGAAATGGTCCCAGCAGATAGGCTCTGCCACACAGGGCAGAGGGGCTGCTAACACACTTCCCTACAGTCCTAGAATCATAGAATTGTTTGAGTTGGAAGGGACCTTGAAGATCATCTGTTCCAACACCCCTGCCACGGGCAGAGGCACCTTCCACAAGACCAGATAAATGTCCCACGATCCAAGGAGCATCCAGTACTAACCTGTGATAAGCTCCACGGGTGAAACAGCTTCTGATGAAGCTGCTGGCCAAGTTCCCTTTTTCATTTCTGTGTTTCTTTAGTAGACCTCACATTTACGACTGAGTTTTGGCAAACAGAGGCTTGTTTAGAGGTGCGTGGAAGGGACAGAGGCTTGCAGCTCAGGCACCGTAGCATCTGGGTGGCAGATGCTTCCACAAAATATTTTCCTGCAAGTATTGTAGCAGCTGTACACCATAACTGTATGAAGTGCAGGAAAATGTGGTTAATGCCAGAGTTCCCATGACAGTTTGCGTAAAATTTTGTGGCTGGAGGTGGATTCATTAATAAAGTCAATACAGAGTTTATGTCAGCTCCACCAGGGCAGACAGCCACAGGAGAATCTGTCTGACTTGGTACTTCATCTGATGTATTTAATTTGCTGATTTATTTAGTAATAATGAGTGGATTTACTGTGTTTGAAAATGGAAAGTGCTCGGTGGTGTGAAACATCCTGCTGGTCGAGATCTGGAAGCATATTGCAAGATTGATGACAATGGCAGAAGAAGCAGAAAGTTCATAGGTCACTATAACAGAAATAAAAGTAAAGATCACTTATTCCCACATATTAATTTATTATTATTTTTGTGATCTTGCTGCCGTGCTTGGTCCTTGAGAGATGCTTATTACAGCCAGTATAGTGAATTTCAATCACATTGGCTCCTGAATCTGATCAGCAGCCTAGTGAGGAGGGAGGACAGAGTTAGGGGTAAAGATTGAAGTATGTTCTGACCCACATGCTTGTCACTTGATCAAAACTTCATTTCTGCAAAATATTTAACATTATTTGTCAAGGTAAGTGGGTGTTTATGGTCTGAGGTAAAAAATAAAGAGAGAAACATTAAGTGGGCATCATTTAAATTCCTCTAACACCACTGTAAACTGCAAAATGGTGTAAGAAAAGCCAGTTAAAGGTTCAGTCCACCAACAGCCCAAGGCAAATGAGAGTTTGATGTCCCCAGGGTCCATCACACAGATGGGCCTCACTCCAACTACCCAGTAGAAATGGATGGCATAAACCAGCAATACTCTTGAGCATCTCATGTGTGATGACTAGCAAAACAAGCTCCATGTTCAGAACAATAGCTTCTTGTGCATGGCTTAAGTTCCAGCATTTCGTTATAGCCTTTTAATACTGCATATTAGAAGGCACCTAAGCAGAGCTCATATTTCCATGAAAAATTCAACGTGAAGTTGGAAACTATTTCAGACAGCAGTTTTACTGGCAAAGTGCCCAAGCCTTGCAGATGGTACAGCATTCCTCTGTCTTGAGTGGGGAAATCAAGAAAGCTTGAAATGAGAAGCCTTCAAACAGGAGGAGGTGTTTCTGTGACACTTGCAACTGCAAATACAGACGATTCAAGTGTAAGAGACATCAGGATCCACACATCTGGTCTTCACATGAATAAGACAGACAATAACTTCAGAAAGACAAGTATGTTGCAGCTAAAATGAACTAGAAACAGAATCTTTATAATTCATAGCCTTATTTCCAGACCCAAAGCCATTTTTAGCATTTTGATCATAATCTTCACCCACAAAAAAAAAAAAAAAAAACCAGTCTAATTTGCTGTTGTTTCTTAGGATGAAACAAAAAATGCAGTTCAAATGGAAAAAAAATCTTGTTTAAAACAAAAGAAAAATAAGAATTTTTGAGTTTTGACAGAGAATTATGTGAGAACCCATGCCAGACTGAAGGCTAAACAAGACCCCAGTTTGAATTTAAAGAAAATATTTGTCCTGGTTGGAAAAATTGTGTGTTCATCAAACTAAGTCCTGATTCACAGGGTACAAGAAAAAAAAGTTCTGAATTTATTCTGGCATATGCACACTGCATTTCTGGGAAGAAAAGGTGACTTATGAGCTGCCTGTGACAAGGGAAGTCATCCTATTTCTGTTGATCAAAGCCTTCTTTAGAAGTCGGGCTGCAAAGGTTTCTTCAACCACACAAAAGAAGTTTTTAAAAAGAAGGATGATGCAAAGAAGGAACAAATTCCTGAAGTATATGAGGTAAAGCTTACCTGGACATAGTGTTTTGCACTTGATAAGAAACTTAGAGGAGAGTCAGTGAGCAGAACGCGTGGGCACACGTTACCACAAGCACGCACAGCACATGCCGGGTGCAGAAGCAGAGGTTCCAAAGATAACCAAAGAGCTGTGGAACTACAAATAATAAGCACTCATGCAAACAGGAATAAATATTACAGATACAGCTGCATATATTGTGTTTTAAAACATAGACTGCAGGTCGTATCATAAGACAGGAAAATCCTTTGAAGCTGTAACTCTGGAAGAAGGGTGAGGTATCAAAGGAAGGGAGTCAGTGTTCAGTGCTGCTGTTCACCAAAAAGGGCAACTGTTGTTGTTTGTATAAAGAGATCTATCTCAAGTAGCAGTTGGAGAGATTAAACCACTTTTACTTGCACTTGCTTGGAAGCATTTTTATTGCTATTGAAATTCTGTGTATATATGTCTCAAAAGGGATTTTAAGAGAATTAAGAAGGTTTAGAAAAGAGCATCAAGAATTCTGTAAAGAACCTGCTATAACGAAAGAATTATGGAGATAAAGCCATTTTTAAAAATGCCTGATCTACCATGATCTCAGCCAATAAGAACCTATATGGAAAGCAGAAATTTGATAATGAAGGTTCTTCTGACCTTTAACCAAATAAAAAAAATCCTGTGGGGAAAAAAATCATATATAGAATACAAAGATCTTCAATACTGAGCAAACTAACCACTGGACCAATTTCTGGAGGCTGGTGGTAATATTTTTTTTAATTGCTAGCAATTTTTAATTAATATTGTTTTTGTTTTCCTTTTCCCCTGAGATTTTTCTCTATTGCAAAGCGGAATATTTTAAAAGAAACATATTGTGCATGCTAAACACAAGATTGGATGAGATAATCATTGCTTGCATATGAATCCACACATTTATGAAAAGAATGAAGAGTGGCACAGATTATGAACTAACAGGGCTGTTGAAGATCAGTTTTGGGGAAATACAGTGCTTCTGAGGATGGGAGTGCAGCTTGGAGCTTTGTGAATATGACACTTCCACACCCTGACTGTGTCCAGTCTGAGGACAGACAACAAAGTCAAAGAACAATTTAAGAGATGTCAGGCTTTTATGGTTGTAAGGCTTGCACCAAAATTTGAATGCAGCAGAAGACAGAATTCGTCAGTAAAGAAAACAGTAGTATTAAAGAGAATCACTGATTCTAGAAACAAGTGATTTATCAAACGCTATTTGGTAGACTTTTTTGTAAGACCTTACCCGCATCTGTTAATGTCAGCCCTCTAATAGCCAGAGTTTAGTTCCTTCTCAAGAAGAGCCTTTGATAGTGTCCTCCCAAATTTATGAAGCTCTGTTATTCATCATACCCAGAAGATGGGCAATTGTTTGTGTTCTCCTGTTGTAACGTTGAGGTTCACAAGCATCATCAGAAAATCAATAAGCATCATCACAAAATCAATCCACATTGCTATTCTGGTGGAACAAGACACGTTTGTCTGTGTTGATGTGATACCTATTCCTTCCTGGAACTCTGGAGATGCTTCTGAGAAGCAGCACAGACAATCCTACGTCTACACCCAGAGCTGCAGCATGTAGTATGTTTGTCCTCTCACTTTGACATCTATTTCTTTCTTGATTTACAGTCATGCTGCTGTCATGGGAATAATGTCATAACCATTCCCTGAAGTACATCTTAACAAATTCTCCACATAATAATTAGATAGCAATCAACAATAACAGTTGCTTGTTTTTTCTAGGCTGTTAAGCCATAAGACAAAGAATAAGGTTAAGTCATTTTCAGTAGATTACCACAAGGACAGTAAGTGGCATGAAATTCATTACAACATCTGATGCATTTTCATTCTGAACAGTGGTCACATCTCTGACTGGGAACTCGACTCTCAACTTTACTTAAGGTGAAAAAACTGCAGTTATTTGAGTACTCCAGAAAATAAGAATTTAAGACTTATAACACTTCCTACAAGGACTCAAAATAAGACTGTATTGTGCAAAATTTCTGGTAGAGTCCTGCTTTCATCCTTCATTTAAGCCCAGCTTTTCTTGTCGTTTCTGGACCGATCCTGGCAGATGCTGATTTTTGACAGCTTTTATCCCTTCTCAGTGAGTCAGTCCCTGGCAGGGCTGGAATCTTGACTCAGTCATATTCCAAGAAGGGACTGTCTGCTGTTCCAAACTGTATAGGTCCTCCTGGGAATTAAACAGGAATGCAGCAAAAGTGTTGTCATTTGTGACCTGAGCCAAAGTTAGACACTAGTGTTAAAAAACAACTGCACTGAATTATGGTACTGCTCAGCTCTATTAAATATTAACCTCCTCCCATCATCCCTAACTAACCACTGCTTGGAAGGACCATCTTTTTGTTTTGACTAGTGTATTTGAATTAAATTTGTTCTTTTTTTATTCTGGTTAGTAGAACTAAGACTTTCATTGTATTCTCCAGAAAAATGGATTTTGTCATCTGTTCTACACCTCTGTTTTTAGATTTTCTTCTAGTCTCTCACCTGATCAGTAGTATGCACTGGGTTTCGTTGTATTTCTTCTTCTTTAAAAAGGTGCAGGGGAAAAGTTTTCCTATCAGGCAAAGTCATCTAGGGCCAGGCCAGAAAACAGGCGCAACCATCTCTTTCTGGACTGTCACATCTGATGGTTCTTAGTTGTGACACCCATGGAGAATACAAATTTGCGGATTGATGTATATCTGAATTTGAGGCTTCCTGAGAATTTCAGACTCTCTTCACTAAGGTTTGTTTCACAAAACAGGTCAGGTTTTTGTTTAGCTTTGGGATTTGGCCTATTTTGATGCTACCATGAGTTATCCATTTCACAGGCAGTGAGCGCAGGAATCCCAAACTAGAGGTAAGGGAGAACAAGGAAGGAGTAAAGATGTATCAAGGACAGAGCCACATATAGACAAAACATGATCTAATAATGGGCTGGACAAAGTTTCATAGATTGTTCTGGAAGTCTTTGTGTCCTCATGCTCCTGACTCCTACATGCAGGAGCTGCAAGTACCACTGAGAGGTGCCCAAAACACACATCTCCCTGTCAGTCATGTGGCAGGTAGTCACATCCTAGCCCACCACCCAGCATTCTTGTCGTGTAATGGACATTTTGGACATACAAAGGTGCAGCAAGGGGAATATCAGGGTCTCCAGTAAAATGGAAGCTCAGCTCAGGACATAGCTACATGAATTACGGAGATAGGTCAGACCATGCCAAGTGACTGTAAGTTGGGCTTCCTAGCCCACTGGTTAAAGATAAGGAATCAGCACACTCTCTGGTCTCCATCTGGACAATGAATTTGGGAATGTCACTCTGCCAGTTTGTGCCTATGTTCCCTGTCTCTTATTTCTTACTTTTATAAACTGCAAATTCTTTAAGGCTGTCTCTTGCTCCAATTTTTCATAGTGCTTTTTTTTTTTTGAGCTGGAGCCTCTGAGATTACTATAATACAAATAAATAATTTTATGTCTATAACAGAGGTATTATGTAAAATGAGCTGAGATTTTTTATATGAGATATCAAATGTGTGGGATAAAATGAATTCATTACATTTGAAAACATAAACGTATGGAGTGTGAGTAGTCTCTTAGTCTCTTGCATCATACTGAGCATATACAGACTTATAGGCTTACATATATTATACATGCTTAGCCTGTTATATAAAGTGGATCTAAAATGCCTTATATTAAATAATGTGTGTTCTCCAGTAGCATGCACATTATAGGCACTCAGCAAATAATAAATAAAATTGAAATAGCAGTAAAATTAAAATGGACTGTATTCATCACTTCCTAACCACAATCTTTAGTGACAATAGCAAAAATGAAAAAAGGTCAAAGGTATGTCAGCCTGGCATTCCAGAGGTAGGCATGACTGGACTTCCTTGACTCGTATCTGAGAAGCTTTGAAACCTCTAGAACAGCAGTGGCACTAGCACAGCCTGGAGTTCAGCCTACAAAAGCCTTCTTCCAACCTGATCCCAGGTGAATGCCCAGCAATCAAGTCACATATTACCTGAGCTATAATATTATTGGTATAACAAAGCATTAAACAAATTTATTTAAAGCTAGCTAGCACACTTGTCTGTGTGCAGTGCTGCCAGGCCTCTGGATTACTGCGTAAACAAGGTCCAAAACATCATCCTCAGTATTTTTTATCACAAAAGGAATATTTAGTCTTTTGACATTGTGACTACTGCAATACTACATCTATGATTTGGTTTGCTGCCTCTGCAGTTTGTATTTCATGAGCAAAGTGAACTAGAAAAGATTCTGATCAAGTAAGCTACACAGAACCTTTTACTTAGTCTTGCATGTTCAGATTTGGTACTGGCATTGTCCCTGCTTTGGAGAATTTGTCCCCTTTTGCCTCCCTACCAGCCATGACAACAGGATGCACAATAAAAATCTGTGTTTACAAATCTTGCATGCAAATGATTAGGGAACAGCCATGATATGCAGCAATTTAAATTTGTTGACAGAGTTGCTAAGAAACAAACCTTTTGATTCTGTGAAACCCTTTTTGATACAGCTCCATTCTCTGACAGTTGAAGTTATTGAACAAGAGTGAGGACTCTTTAAAAGAGGAATTTCTGACATTTGCTATGTTTTCAGAGGCTGTAACATAACATTGAATATTCTTTCAGTGTCAGTTTTGTTCAGTAGCAGAGTGTCTGATTCCATATATATTTAAACTATCTTATATTTCAAAAATTGGCTTCAGCACTTCAGTACTACTTTCTCCCACTCTCATACACAATTGTTTTGCAAAGAATTGTGATCTTTACATGCTCCCCTGCCAAATACCATGTAAGTTTCTATATTTTTTCCAGTCTATTCTTTAAACATCCTTTCTCCAGGGCATTTTCACAAAGGACCCCATAGAATCTTATTCAGATATCAACAGTAAAATACACCATTATTTTGACATTCCAGTATTATGAAGACAGCTGATGTTTTAAGAATATATATTCACACTGTAGACACCAAATCATTAAATAGTGTAGCAGAGCTTGGGAAAAAAAAAGGGCCCAGATCCATCCCAAATCAGATTACTCATATCACTTAGCTGATGAAATTCGAAGCACTGTCATGTAAAGTCTTGTCAGTAAAAGAATATGGTTTTGCCCTTATGTGGGATGAAACACATTTGGGAGACATCTAACCTTCACTTTATTACTAAGGCAGCCTAGGGCAATTATAGTCCTAATTTAAACACCTCAGGTAGGGGTTTAAATTAGGCCAAATTAATCCTAACCTAATTGATCATAACCTTATTTTTTCTTAGCAGGCTTAACAGTTGTGATTGCAAGCTGCCTACACCTATACTACCTTTTGTGCATGTCTGTCACACAGCTGAATTCAATGCCCAAAAAGGAAAAGGCAGATGACCAAAAATATCAGGTTTTTGTGGAGATTGAAGATAAACAAAGACAGTTATGGGACAGAAGCAGAAATGAGAGGCACAAGGAAAGAGCATGTGATGTCTTCCACCTCTGAAGGCACACACTGCTTTCCAGGATCAGCACATTGCTTTTAGGGACATTTTGGATTTTCTGGTGTGAAACACAGGAACCTAATGTCATGTGCCTGCCAAAATGCCATTTTTAATCAAACAAAATGTCTGCAAAGTAATAAACTGAACCTGAAAAGGCAGAGGGATGACTCTGTGAGGAGAGAGATCGATCTATGCTAATCAAAAAACCACACTGAAAGGGAGTGTGGTAAGAATGAATCAGTCACTTTCAGGTTTACTCAGAAGCGGTCAAGGCTCTCTTCCTACCATTTTCTCTTCACATTGTGTTCATAAGGACCGTTTTTATCTTGTGAAAAAACACATCTCTTGAAATTGTGCAAAAGTGTTTTGAAAACGATTTTTAAAAATGTGAAATAAATGTAAAAATAATGAGTCATGGTCCATAATGGCCATTGCAGCATGCATTAGAAAGCAACCAGAGCACTCTCAGCATGCACTAATAGCTTGCTAATGCACAGCCTTTGGTGCCTTATTGCTATAGCCGACATTTACCACAATGAATACTTTGCAGCAAGAAATATTTTGGGATCCATTATGCTTTCACAACCTTGAGCTGTGCTGGGAAGGGCTGGAAGTAGAGTGCTGTGAGCAATGGGGGCTGAAGGCCTGGAGAAGTCACTCACGCTTTTGCCTTTTGTTAGACTACAGATGGAAAAGACTCATCCCAGGCTCAGCTGCCTGTGATGGAAAACACTATTGAGGGAAAGGAGAGACATTTCATGGAATCATACAATCATTTAAGTTGGAAAAGACCTCTGAGATCATCAAGTCCAACTGCTAACCTGGTGTTGCTGTGTTCACCACTAAACCATGTCCCTAAGTACCACATCCACACACCTTTTGATCACACCAGGGATGATGATTCCATCACTTCTCTAGGCAACCCGTTCCAGTGCCTGATAACACTTTCAATGAAGAAATTTTAACTAATATCCAATTTAAACCTCCCTCAGGAAAACTTGAAGCCATTTCATCTCATCCTGGCACTTATTACTTGGGAGAAAAGACCAACCCCCACCTGGCTACAATCTCCTTTCAGGTAGCTGTAGACAGTGATAAGGTCTCCCGTGAGACTCCTTTCACAGAGAACACCCCCAGCTCCCTCAGCTGCTCTTCATCAGGCTTGTGCTCCACACCCTTCACAAGTTCCATTTCTCTTTTCTGGACACTCTCCAGTCCCTCAGTGTCCTTCCTGCAGTGAGTGGCCCAGAACTGAACACAGGATTTGAGGTGCAGACTCACCAGTGCAGAATACAGGGGGACAATCACTCCCATAATCCTGCTGGCCACACTATTCCTGGTACAGGCCAGAATGCCACCGGCTTTCTTGGCCACCTGGGCACACTCTGGCTCATATTCAGTGGCTGGTGACCAGCAGCCCCAGGTCCTTTTCCACCAGACAGCTTTTCAGTCACTTTGCCCCTGCAGTGCTGCATGGGGTTGTTGTAACCCAAACGGCTCATCTTGAAGGCAGTGGTGCAAACCATCTTGTACCAGGGCCTTGGTTTGCATACCTCACCAGTTTTCACCCTGACACCACTGCAATCCTTGCATTGCTGCTCCTTTGCATCTAGACACCATAAATAATCTCTCTGTCTTTCTCTCTCTCTTTTTCTGCCTACAGAAAGGGGCTGAGTGACAGCCTGCAAGACACCTGAGAAAGGTGCCATCAGTGCTGGGAGGGGAGGTGGGAAAGGAGGATAGGGGTTTTTTGCTCTTGATTGCTTTTTCCAGAGATATTGGACAAGCAGCTCCTTGGAAGCAAGAAATGTTGCAAGTACAAGAGAAGGCTGTTCGAGTATAAAGTAACATTTACAAGATCCCAGTGTAAGAACTCATTTCACTAATTGACTGAAAGATATCTCAAAGAATGTGCAATGTGACTTTTTATGCAGTGGAGAACTCACCTTTTTTTTTGTTCCATTTCCAATGTCCTGATATGCTGGTATTGATAGGAACCCTTGAGAGAGTCCCACAGTCCACCATCATCACACAGCTCCTGCTGTGCCCTGGGATTTAGAGTGCAAGCTGCAGAAGAAGAAACGAAAGTGTGGGCTTTATTATAACAATGCCCAGAGATATTATTACCTAAATGCATCATTTCTGTTGGCCTAAACCTGTGGCATGTAAATTCTTCATGTGAGTAGTCCATGAAAATAAGCCCCCATCCTCCCTTGAGCTTTGAGAGAAGCCAACCCCAACCCCAGCTCACAAGGGTTGGAACTACAATGGAGGAGAAATCCAGATTCATGTGGCATCCCAGTGGAACAGAAGTGTTTGAAAGTGCATTGTTCATGTAAGTAAAGGTGTGGAGGACCATTTCCTCATTTGGAAACATTTTTAGTGTGAAGAAAGCTAATTTCCAAGATGTTTCTCTCATCTTGCTTCAGGGTTTTTTGTTGTTATCTTTATTTTGCATAGAACAGCAATTTATTTTGTTTTGCATGTGATCTGTATAAACTGTTCCTATCAAACAAGGCAATGCAATGAATTGCATTGAGCTATATAAGTCCTACCAGTCGGAAAACCAATACATTTCATGGCTGGCTATGCTTTGTTTTCCTTTAATGCAGACAATTTAATGTTAGCTATTGAATCAGTGAATTTTCCAGCAAAAATGACAAGGCAGTCAACTTGAAATGTAGCATTATTAGCCATCATCTCTTCTAGTTTTGTGTGCATGTTGAGTGATCTGGGATGAAAAACTAACAAGCACCTGTCAAATCTGAGACATCAGGTTTTCTGACAGAGGGCCCACTGGACATTCCTATCAAGAGAGCCTTTATGAGTAAACCGTGGAAATCTCTCTCAGACAAAAAGGAAACAGAGCTCATCAGATTCTGCAGACCCTTGACTTGGAGGGCATGCTGTCTCCAATGAAAGGCTTTTGATCACAAAGCTTTTTTTATTCAGATTTGACTTCACATTATGGCTAATCAATACCTTGCAACAGTCTAAGTCCCCAGTTAGATGCACATCTCACAGTCAGGCAGGGAGACCTACTAATTGAGAAAATGTCAGAGACCCAGGTACCATCGCCCTCAGGCCATAGTCTTGCCTCAGCTCAATGCTTTCTTCCTATCCCTGCGCCTCTTATCACAGTACCCTAGAAATGGTGGAAATAAAATTTAGAGACATGACAGGCACAGAAAAGCAGGATCAATTCCTGTCGTTTGCCACCAGTGTTTACTGCCTTCCCAGGTCTTCAGAGGGTGTTTTTCTTTCATAGCTTAGGGTAACTTAACCTTTTATAAATAGGAAGATCGTAAAATTCATGAATTTTAAATTGTTTGATTTTTCTAGGCCTGATATTATATCGACTTTCTGAAAAAGACTCATTTGTTTATGTAGAAACTGGAAGGTTTTTGTCATGTCTTCAATTTTTGCCATGTGTCCACTTTGAAAATTACCCTTCTCATCTTTCTGCATCATTTTTCACCAGTCAGACTTTTCAGGTGAATAATATGAAGTCCTGTAGAAAAAAGGCAAGGTAACTTCAAAATTAGGACATGGGGCATGTCCTCATGCAAGGCAACACCAAGAGATTTTGGCAGCAGCAGAAGGACGTCAGGCTGGCCTGTTTCCCAGTACCTGACTGAGGGTTTGTGTTCAGTGGAGCATCATGAGAGAGGCGCTCATTTCTGGTCCTCTGTGGCCACAGATATTAAAAATGAAGGGTTTTTCTTTTCTTTTTCTCCTGCCTCCGTTTGGCATTTTCCTGGCAGCATAGTTTGCCTAGCCTCTGCCACAGCCAGTTTCCTGAAAAAAACCCCATGTTTGTAAACCTGGCTTTGTAAACTATGGTAAACCAACCGCTGGAGGGAGTCGCAGATTAGGGAGCTGCTGGAACTACCCACGGCTGCTGAAAAACTGCGTTTTACTTTGGGAATCGCATTCTATGTCTGTCCTGTGTGAAATGAGTTTTCCAAGGCTCTGTAAGCATTTTCACATGGACTTTGTCATGGGCTGAACTGGTCTTCCACATATACAAGCAGTTCCTTCATCAAGGAGAGAGCTACTACCCACTTTTTCTTCTCTTGCATTACCTCTAGCCAAGTTGTGGCTCTGGACAGATGTTTCAGTGAATATATTAAGTGGTGGAGAGAAAAAGAAATGTTACATGTAGGTTTAAGAACAGGTAACAGTGCTGAGAGAAGGGTGAGAAGCAGAAGGAAGAGGAGCAGAAAATTAGAAAACAAAGAACCTGCATTAAAGAAAAATACTTAGCTTTTGCTCTGTGCATCATTTTTCTCCAGAATCACTATCAGCAGCTCCTATTCTTTGCTTCCTATTCTTTTTGACATTCTCCACTTATATCCAGCAGCTCTTCTTCCCAGAACAAATGTCTTAGAAGGTCAGATTGGACAGCTGCTTGCCTTGCAAATAAAACAGTTTTAAAAAGCACACACTCCCATTAACTAATGACTAACCTGCCATATATATATATCTACTTGAAAGTTCAGTCAAGCAATTATTAAAAAGGACTTAGCAAATATAGCTGTATATTGGTAAATCTCTGAAATAACCTTGTTGTTATGAAATCCTTTTATTTGCTTCAGTTCACATTCTCATTTCCTTCTAAAGTTAAAATATTTCCTTCTTTTTAAAAAATTATTTTGTGAGGATGGGGGAAATTAATTAGCTTTATTTTTTGAGAATAAAGAATTACTTAAAATTATTTTTCAAAATTATAAAAGGCCTTTAAAATAGATGAGAATGAAAAAATAAGCAGAAAGAAAATATGTGCTGCATTCAAAAATGAATCTTACACTGAACATTTTATGTGCAGTGAAGACATTTACACACATTTGTCTTTTCAAATGGCTTTGACTGTAAACACTAGTAGCACAAATTAAAGATATTCTGAGTTTCCAATGGAGCATTCAGCATCTGGGGCCAGGAATTCAACAGCAAATGTCATATTTAGGACTCCACGTCCTGCTGACAGAGAGAGTCGCTGCAATCACTTCAGGTTTAAAGCAGGGTTTTCCAAACTTTATTAGTAGAAAGAACCTTCTAGAAAAAGACAATGTGCAGGATAAATAAGAAAACAAAGAAGGATGAATAGAGTTCTTGATGGTATAAGAGAAGGCAAGTATTTTCCAGCATGGGTGTCTGCTTCCACATAAATATTTAAGCATGTAACTACTCACCCACATCTGAAGATGTTGGTTTGTGTGGTTTACCAAAGGCCAAAGTGGGATGAGTTTATGAGGCAGGGTTAGTCTCTAATTCAGTTACCTAGATTGGGTTGCCTTTTGTGCTGCCAAGATGGTCCCTCCTGCCCCGAGCTCACCAGATTTGTCAGCTCCCATGCAGGAACACCAGCACTGTCCCAGTACACACAGTGAGGGCTGCCAGAGCACTGAGTTCTGATGGGGGCAGCAATCACAGCCAGCACCAAACTGATTTGCAGTCCTCTTCCCCTTCTCCCCAAAAAAACCCAAACCCATCCCTTCCCCCCAAAAACCCCACAAAACCCAAACCAAATAACAAACCACAACAACAGCCAAAGGAGAAAAAACCACAAACAAACAGAAGAAATAAAAAGTATCTATAGAGTTGACTTTTATACAAAAGCAATTGTCTGGCAAGAAGAAGATGAGAACAGAACCAGGCTGGGGGGCAGCCAGTAATCTTAGGAAAAACATCCAAGCAGCTCTCCCTACTGAAGGATTTAAGTCTCTGTGCCTTCTCAGTCACCCACACAATAAAAGCTCTAGAGAAGTACTTAAAAATATGCACCTTTGTATCTTGAATTTTCAGTTTAGCCCAGAGACTCTGTCAGCAAGAGGAATAAAAATATTAAAATGAATAGAATAGAATAGAATAGAATAGAATAGAATAGAATATATAATGCCCACAAAATTCATGTTATTGTAAGACTAGCATACTTTTAGCTACAAGTCACCCATTTTCCCTCAAAGAAGGAAAGTGCAGGTAGCCTATATTCAAAAAGCAGCAGCGGAATGTATTTTCTCTAATTCCCTCCATTATTTCACTGTTAGCAGGGGAAAACTGTTTGGCAGGATGTTAAGTGTCTGAAAGTAGGGTAGAAAAATTGTTTTACAGACTGAAATCTGGCCAAAAAGTCCTTTTTGATTCACTGCTCTCACTTTTTGTTGACTGCCTCATGCATGCTATTTTATACCTGTATCTTCTCTGTATGATCACATTAATTACATTCCATCCATTCCACTTTGATATCTCATTAAAATCTTATAAATGATCATGCAGTGACCTTGAAGGACATGCATAATACATGAAAGTAAACCTGCAGTAAAATGTATTCTTTCACTCCTGACTGGCTACATCCCACATTTCTTTTTCCTATCCCCAATGACCCCAATATGGGGAGTTATGCTAGCTGAGCCAAGGTATGCAGTAGTGTGCAAATCCACTAACTCCATTAGCTTTCCCTACTGATGACAGCTGCAATATGTTAATGGCTTATGTTTGGATGTGATGGCCCTGCTACTACTTAGGGCACTATGCTAATTACCATAAGATGGTGACAACAGGTGCAAGTGTCACTTCATATTATCATCATGTGTATGAGAAAAATAGCTAGCAGCACCAAAAGCAACTCAAGAAAATGTAAACTTTAGTCAGCAGCCTGTGATTCTCTGAAGAACTATTCTTTAATGCTTATGATTAAAGGATTTGCAGATGGATATTGTTGCTTTTTCTGCAAGTACAGTAATTTTGAATTCATAGGGATGTCTTCACAAGCTATTTAAAGTTATGTCTCAACAGCGTACGCTTATGTGGTAGTTCAAGTAAAATGCAGGAGGCCTGCATTTATGAAGGTTTCCTTACAGAATAAAAGTTTTACTAAGCCACTTTTGCTGCAGTGAATACATATTGGAACAGACATGATTTCCAGCTGAATGAAATCACTGTGTTTCTCTGGCCTTGTGCTCGTAACATAGCTCTGCTCTATTGTCAGATTTGCTTATGTATATGTATACTTTTCTTCCCCCCTCTTTGTCAGGGTTCAGTACATCCCTTTTTCTTGATAGACAGCAATTTACTGAAGCCCAGTGGTGGTCCTCCAGAAGGCTGAGCCAGCAAGATGGTTGCCATTTTACCCTTAACATAGTCTTTCTGTCATAAGAGGAATTTAATGGAATGCACATGGACACACCTTAATCCTTTGTTAGAAACAAAAATACCTTAGGAGACAGCTTTATATGAAGTAGTGAATATCTATTCTATTCTGCTAACTGTTACTGGAATAAAAAGGTTTCTCACAAATTTTTTTTTACTATTGCTACAAACATTTGTCACTATATTATCCTCTGAGAAGCTAGGATAAAACTGGAAAACAGACCTACTTTTGAATTTCTAAATAAAATGGGTCGGTCTTGAGATTCTGTATTGAGCACTCTCACAGCTCTCAGACCATGATGGGCATGTTGAAGAAGAGACTTTTTTCCTAAAGGCTAAACTGTGCAAATCCAAAACTAAAAGGTAAGTTATATTTTAAAATAAAATCCAAAACTGCATATTTGAAGAAAGTTTCAATTTATACAGAAGAAAAAAAAAAAGATCATGGTTAATCTGTATCTAAGCTGAAGACCAGCACATTTTTTGCCCAACTTGAGAATTTCTCTTTATATATGCTGCTTCATAGAACCAGTGCTCAAGCACTTCATGGTCACCATTCTTTTCATAGCTGAGGGTCACTGTGTGGACTCATCTCAAAATAACTTATCCCTTCACTGTAACCCTTCCACAGGTGAAACTGAACACATAAGGGGAATAGAAATTTGTCCGTGGATCCCACTGGATAAATTAAATGGGAGCAACAACAGACCTTGTGAGGTCTTGTTTTCGGTAGAGATAAGAAATTTGTCAGCATAAATAGTATTACTCTTATCAACAGGATTAACATTCTCCACTGATGCCTTGCCTTCCTACAAGGGTTCTTCTTTGTGTTTGGGGCTTTTGAGTACCAGGGAAAGCAGCATCATATCTGATCTGAGAGATGTATTTTCTCAGCCCAGAGTACACTAATTCCATGTTGTGATCAGCTTGGTAGTAACAGATAAAAATACTGCTGGGTAAATCAGACAAAGGAAAAGGTCAGTGATGGGTCTCGTTCTGAAATAAAAATAGTGGTGAAAATGCTTGAAGATTTGCCCTTAATGGTACTCTATGCTCCATACTGATTTTAAGGCTGTGGCAGGAACAGTGATGATGACTGCCTTTGATCTCTTGTATAACCACAGACACAGAATGTGTGAGTATTTTTAATGAATCCAGGTGATCAGTTTGCTGTATTTCAGTTGAAATGCTTTTCTGTCTTTTTTTTTTTTAATTTAGCAGCACTGATAGATAAGTAAAGATTAGAGAGGGATTAATAAAGAGCAACTAATTACATGTGAATTTCCAAAGATAGTCCTTAAGAATGGAAAAGTAAATTAAAAAGCAATAGATTTATCATTTTATGATTTTATCCCTTTACACATGGCTGTATCTGACTGACATTACACTTATTTGTTGGGCATGAGGAAGTTCTGCCAAATGCAAGTGCATCTTGGCTCATGCTATAAATTCTCAGAGCTCTATAAACAGGAAGGAACAACATTCAGTTCACCTGTCTGCATTAAGTCTGGTCAGTGTCATACAGAGCTATAAGTGTTGCTTTATCCAACCTGCTCTCGTGTTCTCTTTCCCTGTATGTGCCACTCTGCTTTACATATAGCTTTAATTATTCCTCCTTATGTCCCTGTCTCTCACTTGAGAATGCAGATGTAAGATGGTTATCTTATACTAAAAAGTATTATTTTTTGTCTGCATATACATGGCATAAGAAGTGCATGGATTGACTTGTAATGTTCCCACACAGACTAAAGTGCTTCAAGCCAAGCTCAATATATTCTATGTGTAACCATATCCTAGTAGAAGGAATTATAAGGAATTTTCAGTGAAAAACTAAACAATTTCTTTTTCCAGTGCACTTTTTTACCACCCTAAATTGTCAGACTATGGAGGGATTCACATCTCTAACATTTGTACCTGCAGCTAAAATAGAAACCAAAAACATCAGACTTGAGGAGTGAATATATAAAGGGAGGACTGCTTCCTGAAAAACAGTTTACTCCATGCCACCATGTGTGACCCGAAAGTCTGATTTCTACATAGAGGTGTATTTGAAAATGTTAAAGATAAAAAATAAAAACTCTTAATTTTTCCATGACAATGAAAGTGTTTGGACAAATTCCATGCTCTCCAGAAGCACATTATAAAATTATGAACTTCTACCACAAAGTTAAAGAAGCTTCCAACCCTCCCCAGCAGCATGACCTGCTCTCTTATCACATCCAGCTGCAGTGATTATGCTTCTATGAAGCTCCTTTCCCATATTCCTCCATCCAGGCAATTACAGGTACTGTGGCAAATCCTAAAGGCCAGCCCTCACTTGGCTTAAACACACAAGCAGCCACACTGAAATCAATGACAAATTTGCATAAATAAACCAAGACCCAGGAACTTATCTCAAGTATTCCCTGTATTCCATCTATGAAAGAGTGTGACAGTAGGAGGAATGTACTATTCCCTGATAAATCACTTAACTCCCTATGCCAAATAACCTCAAAACAACCACTTTTTTAGTGACTATTTCCATTTTATTTGCTGTCTGCTGCAAATATACCATCTGCAAGAAAGCCCTTTGTTCATACTTAGAATGTACTCTGCAACCTTCTAGTCAATATCTCCTCTTGATCTTCTAATTAACTCTTAGATTTTGCAATTTAAAAAAAATATAAGTGTAAATCCCCCCCTTCCCAAAGCAGACATGCAAAAAATGTTGTTATTGTCACTCTGTTGAAGAACATTTTCTGAATTACATTCCCCCTGTTGAGACTTAGCCTGAATGAATTGTAACTGCAGTATGTCCAACTGTTTCTTAAATAATTCCCATTTTTTTTCTGCCCCAGGTTTCCTACACAGTCATGAGGTCTGGCATCATTTCCATCAAGATCATTCAGTTGTTTATGTTACCACAAGCTATTCCTTCTACTTGAACTGAAAGTGTAAGCAATTTATATTGTGGTATATAATGAAAACCTGTTTATCTTCCAGAAAAAACGTCCCTAATTTATACAGTCAGCTCCATCAACATGTCTTATAGTATTATAAGTTTTGCAAAACTTCCACTGAGCCAAAACTAATTTTATTGCTTCATCTTCTTTTCTTTTCTGTATTGTGAATTTGTGATCCCTAAATCAGCCCTGCTCTATTTATCAAGATGGGCTGATTTTCTAGCTCTGGGTGCCAAGAGCCTCTGATCATGAAGTTCAGTCAATAAACTGACTTCAGTAAGTAAGCAATTATGCATTGCCTCTGGAAACATGCTTCCCACCTTACAGGTTTTGCATACTTGTTATCCCAGTAAGTATCTGTGAAATTAAAATCCCCCATGATCAAAGTTTCAGATTTTTTTATAAGTATCTCTTAGCTGTAAACATGTTGTTTGTTTCAGTTATTCTAAAACACAATTTACAAGGTAAAGTGTCTACAGTCACCACTGTAAGTTGTTTCTTTTAATCAAGCAGCTATGTACCAGAAAAGTGAAACACTATTTTGCATATACACGGTTAAAATATACAAGCCATAAACAATAGAGCTTCCTCTGAGCTCATGGTTTATTAAATGCAACAAAATTAAAATGACACAAACTTTGCTCTAACCTATGAACAGCCAAGAAAGACCAAGCATGTCACCCTCATGACATTTACTTAAACACCAAAAAAATTGCCATCTCCAAAATCTTTTTATTAGGGATAGGGTAGGTACTGTGCAGGGGTTTTAGACTAACAAAACTAATTTGGAGCAACATAATTGAATATCCAATTCTAATATTAAAAAAATAAATAAATAAACTGAGCAAGAATTAACTAAATACATATATATTTGAAGATTGAAAAAAGAGATTTTAAAAAAAGAGGCTGTAGTTTTGCATTTCTGCCCGTGTTTCAATACAGTACTTTCATCTCCCAAACACCAACACATTAAACCAAAAAGTGTAACTTTTTGTTGAAGTATTTCTTTCTTTCCCTTTCTTTACCTTGAACACAAAATTAGGACACTGAATTTGCAGAAAGTTATTTATAGTGGAGAAATACATACCAGAATATTTGAAATTTCTACCTGAATAAGTGTTGGCGGGACGCTTATTTTGACTGTTTGTCACCTACCAAATGCCTCACTGAGGCTTCAGGAAGCTACAAAGTAGGCCTAGACGTTAATTGAATAGACAGGTAAAATTATTATTTGCATTTTTCTCTAATCTCTCTTCTCCCACACCTTCCCTGCTACTTTCTTACTTGATTGCTGTGGAAAACACCATCATCCTACTTACTGTTCAAGCCTATAAACAAGTCTTCAGCTTGGATCTCTGCCTAGGTACTGTCATCTAAACTAATATATTTGAGATTTTATTTTTAAACAGCAGAAGATAAGTCCTTTCCTGCCCACTGACACAGAGAAGCCTTTTATCACTTCATTTCTATATTGTTCCTACTTTTTAATCTCTGTTCCTGATAAACATAATGTTTCTCTATTTATATATTTGCTGCAGACAGCATACCTACCTGGCATTTTGACCACATTTGACTTGTTCCATAGGCATATTTTGCCAGTAACATCAATTTTAAAGCTCCCACTTTTCACCAAGAAGATCCCTCACATGCAGTGCCAGATGCTGAGGTAAATTCTCAGGTTAACAGTTTCACAAGTTTTCCATGTTGCTGCTTAAAAGATCCCCCACTCTTGAAAAACTGAGTGTCCAATCTCCTTTAAATTCCTCCCTAAATTTCTCTCTGACTGCAAATATCTCTGGAGAATGATGCAATTATTAGATCAAGGCTTCACCTGCCTTCTCTTTTTTCTCCACACACCCTCTGTATGTGGAGATGCCCTGTGTATCCCTCTCGTTGTGCCTTGCTTGAGCTCTGACTGCTCTTTGGAGCAAGGATCATGCTTTGGTTTATGCTCACCCAACCACAAAGTGCTGGTCACTTTGTGCCACTAGTAGGGAACAGCCCAGACAGACACCATCAGGGGAAAGGCCATGTCCCCTGGGCACAGCAGTGTGACCAGGGTACTCTGGGATGTCTCATGTGGAAGAACACATTCATTTTTAGGTAACTCTACTGAACCCACAGTGTATGCAATAGTAGTTGAAACACCTAGATGACATATACACAGCTACATTTGAGTCTTTTCTGGTTTGAGGGAATCTGGAGCTTAATTTCACCTCTGCTGACTACTGCTGCTAAGCAATATGCTGGTCTATCCTCTTTCCATGACATTTTGTTGAATAAAAGGAGCTGGAGATACTAGCTCATCTTTTCTGCCAATCAAAACCAAACAGCCTTTCCTCAGGCTCGGTTTTGCTCTGAATTTAAGCATCTAGTTTGCTCTAAGTACACCTACTGCCTATGCAAGTCTATATCAGTCTTTCCATGGTGGAAGACCTCAGAGGTGGCAGTTTATCAAACCTACTGGACAAGGATCTGTGACAGGTGACTGATGTGAGGGAAAGACTGCCAGTTGCTCTATCCGATTTCCTATGCTGCTTCTGGTAGAAGATGGCTTTTTCAGACAACTTTCCTTGCTGTTCACAAAGCTGCATCATCACTAACACTGAAATGATCAAAAAGACTGCTCTTGTGTCACTGAAGTTATTTTCGGGAAAATTGGAAACAAAGACAAAAGGAGATGAAAGCTCCTGTGAAAACATCTTTGAAAAGCATTTAACGCAGATAAACCTGTCCATTTTTTCTCACCAGTGGAAAAGAAGAGCAATCCCTTTAAAGCCAGAACCTTTGAACCACAGGCTCTGAAGAGCATTCAGGTAAAGCTGTTGAAGTTTTGAAGCAGTAGGAGAAGAAACTCGAAAGAGGGTTGATTTTGCCATCCTAGAAAGGATGTGTCTCTGGCCAAGTACTTTTCCTTGTATCAGTCTCCCTGTTGGATATCTTATACAAGACCTCATTTGTTAAGTCTTCTTTGTTAGACTTTTCTTCATTGTAAATTGAACAGCTAGAGATGATGACGATGACAAAATTGATAGATCTGCAAATGGAGTAGATGAGGGAAGAGAGTCTGAAGAGTTTAGGCCAATAAGGACTGAAAGGAGCTAGAGATGTTTTGGGGCTAGCAAGATGGAGAGCTAAGCAGAACTGATAAAGAATGGGATGTAACTATCAACAATTACTGCAGCAAAGCAAATGTCCATTCTGCTTCTAGTGAAAGCAAGTGCTACAAATAGAAGGGAAAAAAGAGTGAGGATCAAGACAAGAAGACAGAGTCCGTAATGAAGTTCAGTCTAAGGACTAGCTTAAAAAAAATGGAAAATCTTTGAGACCTTGCTCTGGAAGTAGCCTGGTAGCTAGCTAGATTTGTAGGAGGCCATTTCTTTGCTTTCTCCATACAAAATGCAAAGAGAGGGGACAAAAGAGATTATTTCATCTTCTTCCAGAATCCGTGCTCTCTGGAGAGCCAGGTAACATGCTTCCAATATCTGCTGGTCAGTTTTGCATCATGGTGAGTTTGAAAACCCTTTGGCACGTTCGTGGTACTCTAGGTGCTACACTAAAAGAAGAATGCATCTGCTGCATTATGTAGCTAGTTGCTATCCTGGAGCAACCAGCAGAGATACTATTAAGCAGCAGTGATTAATCTTTTCACAGCAAGATTCCCCACAGTGAGAGCTAAGCTAGAGGCTGAAGAAATATGGAGATTTTTTTTTGCACTTTACTTTGCTGTGCACCACAATAACGTTTCTTTTCAAGTCTTTCAGCTCCCATTAAACGTGTTCCTTGGGACTTAGAAAAGCTTGAATAAATCAAGTTTATTTTGTGAATATTTTAACCTTCCATCAACCTTCCAGTTTTTATTTCTTTATTTCACTTCACCTCAGAAAACTTTTGAGAGAGAAAATATGAAAAAGATACCATTTTTACCTCCTTTTTCAATCCACCCTCTTCTCTGATTTAACATAAAGGGATCTGATTCAAATTAGTTTAATGTCTTGGCCCTTGTATGCAACGCTTATCTTATACATCCTATCTTAGGTGGAAATAACTACAGAATAAAAGCCTTCATGTACTGTATCATACTGTCTCTTTCAAGGAGATGTTCTCATTCAAGGAGCTGTATATTTCTTTTCTGTATTAGTTTCAGTGAAGATGTTTACTGTATCCTGACTGGCTTTATTTTTTGTCTCTAATACTGAAAACAGAAATTTTTCTTTATGTACCAAGGGAGTTCACTGGCTGCTCTCAACAGCCACTCTAAGACTACTCCATATTCTGTTGCCATTGAGTTATAGAAAATATGAATTAACGCCACTGAAATCAAAAGATGTTTACGAGTATAAAACTGACATGAATCAGCTCAGGAACAAACTCGTGTCTGTAAGCTCAAAACATGTGTTTGGTTCAGATGTAATACTTAGCCAGAAGTAATATTTAAACTCCATCAAGATTAAGGAGCTGATTCTGACATTTTTATACTTGTGTTGAGAGCTTCTGTGTTGATCACTGATTCCAGGGTGAATATATAACTGTAGAGAATCAGTGCATTGAACATATTATCTTTTAAATTCTGTTTTCTTGCAACACTTGCTTTGCCCTGCTCTCAGAGCCCAAAGACATTACTGTAGAGCCCAAGTCAGAATTCAGTGGACTGCCTCCAATAGTAAAATGGAACAAAATCAGTAAAAGCCCCCAGGAAATTCAATAGCAAAAGACTCCATCCTAGACTGTGTGTACACACTGTAGTCAACTAGAGATTCTTTGGAGTACCTGAGATAAAAGCTTGGTCTGTAAGTTAGTGCCATTAGTGGCATAACACAGAAGTGAAATTATTTTGTCTTTGAGATTTTCATCACATTCATGTGTCAGTTGTAAACTTCATGATGTTGATCACTTCCCTGGTTATAAAACATCTTCTGAAATCGAGTTTCTTAGGAGTGTTTGAAATGTAGCACCTGCATTTGCAGTCATGTAGTAAACATGTAAATGTACCATGAATTTGTGTGAATTGGTTGATTTCCTGGTGGAACCACAGATGAAGCTATTCATGAGGGAATATATGCACTCTCTTTGTAATGTGGACTCAAGGTCCTACAACAGTAAACTCTCTATGTTTGCATGATGCTTGCCTACCCTTGCAGCGAGTGTGAGCTTCAACACCAGGAGAGACACAATACAGCTCTGTAATCCAAGAACTGTGGCACACTGCAGCAAATTGAGTCCCAGTCCTTCTGTCTGTGCATGGCACCAATCAGTAAGGTAGACACATGCTTTCTGTGCTCTTTCATATGGTGATGAAGGGCAGCTGAGGGGCTCCTCTGTGCTGCTGCTGAGTCTGGAAATAACGAAGAAAAAGGCTGAACAACATCTTTGGAAGGAATGAGACAAGTTTGAAGTAAAAGAGTTGATCTGACAAGTACAAATCTGATAGCTGAAACTATCACACTGCTTTGGTACTAAAAAAGCCGGGGAGGAATAGGAGAAGAAAGATCAACTACTGCACTGCAGCAGTTTACCTGGGGTTGAGGAGATCTCCCTTCTAATATGACCTAGTTTGTTCAGCCTTAGCCAGCAGGAGGACAACAACAGATCTCAAATTACGTAATATTTATAGGTATTTTTAAAAGTATTGAATGAATAAAGTACCCCTTCCTCACCTTAGACTGCAAGTGAACAATTTCTGTTCCTTACCTCAGCAGCTCTTTAATTAGCTGTTCAAACTATCTGCAGATGTCTTCCTCTTCAGACTCCATTAAGGACCAAATATGCCCATTCTTACTGTTGGCTTTCACTTAGGATATTTCATCAAGTCTAGAATGAATCTTTAAAAACTTCTTCATTGTAACATATGACAAAAGTAAACTGCACACCATGGTTGATCACATTGCTGACATTCAGTAATGACATTCAGTTCAGCATATCTGGGGCTGGGAGGCAGTTCCTAATACAAAGACAGTGAAAAAAAGTACATCAAAGCTGTATTTTTAAACACAGTCAGCTCTTAAACTCTCTTCCAAGGTACACTATGGACTTAGTAGATGCTGAGAGGTTCTACTGTTTGACTGAGGGAGATAAGTACAGCTTGAAAAATATTGGAGTATTGTCATTTCTCCCAGAGTTGTAAACACTGAATTTACATCTCATTGTAATCCATTCATTGGTTTATAGACCTCCAGTTCTCCAGGGAGCATCACAAATTCTGATGATCTCCCTGAGTGCTGGATTTTGCATTTGAATCTCTGATTTAGCTGAAAGATGTATTAAGAAACCACATGTAGCCAGAGAGTTCCCTATTGACTACACATCTGAGGAGGCTCAGGAGCACGAGTTATTCCAGCAAGAATGTGGAATAAATTACACTCAGTAATTTGCCTCTAGATCAGCCTTTCTCCACACAGTGGAATAATATATTCATCTGGACAAGCAGGCCCCATTTCAGAGAGTGTTTTATGCAGAGTATATATTTTACAAGAGAGCAGAAGAGATCAAATATTTGGCAAAGAGACTTACTTTTACAATCCCTCAAGAAAATAGCACTTATTTCAATTTATGGGGGTTTGCACTGTCAACTGGAAAATTCATTTCTTAACTATCTCTGTGACATCAGTACTTGGATTAATCACCTCTTTGAATAACTTTACAAAGAACTTTGACTTTAAACATAAATCCCAGATTACTGCACACGGGAATGGTATTCAGATCTCAGGATTTAATCTGTTACGAGTAGGACACAAAGACTTTGATAGTTTGGTTTAGGTAGATATGACTATCCTGACAGTTATAGATAAATGTCTGAATTCTAAAATATGTTCTCCACTTATCTCTTATACTCCTCCATCATGGTAAGATTTTTTTCCTTTTATCTCAGTGTTTTTCTGCCTGAATGATAGGCCTGGGTTTCCTCAGTTCAGTAACGAGCCCATAGTAGGGACAGCAAATGTCCCAGCTGTCTCTTGCTGGTTATTCAGTGTTCCTGAAATCTTCCTGTGTTTAAAAACTAAAAGGCTCCAGCACTACAGAGCATATACTGAATCCTGCAAATTTAAATATCCTGGATAATATTCAGTCAGTCTGAAAAAAACCCCAGATATTCCATGGCCCAACAGAGAGATTAAAGACATATAAAAAGCAACTTCTGGTTTCAAAGGATTCTGGCTATTTTAAGGGGAACATACTGCTAGATAAGGAAAAAAAAAATCAAGAATAGAAAGCAGTGAAATAAGAAGTCCTCCAGGACTTTTCACAAACTGCAACCTTCTGTCTGGAAATTCACAGTTCTTGTTTTGACAAAAGTCACTCCTCTCATACTAGTACCAATACAGCTTAACAGGGAAAGGGAGAGACATTCTGATTTCTGTGCACAAATGAAGTTATCGTGTTCAAGCAGCCTGTCAGATGATGAGAAAATTAGTTCAGCTAAATCTCATCCTTCTGCTGAAAACTTGCTCAGTCTCCAAGGTTTCACCTTTCATCAATGCTGAATTGCTTGCCTGTGTTTCCAGGTTATCTGCATGCAATGTCAAAATACTGCAAACAGTGCTGTTCATACCACATCTCTGGCAGCACCCAACCCACAAAACGCTTGAAATGTGGTGCAAAATTTTGTTCACTTGGCATGAGAATTCCTGTCCTCTCTCAGGCCTTCTCTCACCATATGTTCACATCATTCCTACTGACATTGGTGGGAATTGTGATGAACCCAGAGGAAAAGCCTATTAAAAACAAGTGGTGTTGTATAGCTTATAATATATGCTTCAGTCAGAAAAGGAGGAATTTACCTTGTTCTTCACATAAGTCATAGGAAATGGGATAAAAGAGGAGTAAGAGAAATCTCTTACCTGGCTGAAATCTTGGTATGAATGATCTTTCAGCATAGATGATCCAGAAGTGTTTCTGCAAAGTGCTGAATTCTTCAGGCTTTAGAAATGTCTTGAAACACCTAAATTTGGTAAAACATATCTTCCTTTCCCTCTGAAGTACCTGTGGAGAGGTGTAACTCCAGAAAGTGAGCTCAGACTATTTAGATTCTAAAAGAAATGTGGAAGTCTTCTCTATTACAATAATTGGAACAGGGGTGTTCACAACATCCAGAGCATTTGCTTCATATTGTCTAGAGATGATATTTCATTCTTACATTCTCTGTGTACTTCGGAACATTACCTTAACAAGTAGAGATTTTTTTTTTTTTTTGGTAGAGAAAAACTTAGATTTCTTCTACAAATAAAAGCTGCTCTGATAAATTTAAATCAGTTAATCAATGTATTTCAGTGGTCTCTATGTATGATGCTGTGTTAAGAAAATATCTGTCAATGGATTTAATCAGTTTTGTTAGAGACCTTTAGTCTATTATATGAATGAAATGTAAGTGTATAGAATTCCTTTGATTTATCAGAATCTCCAAGGGCTACTCTTATCTACTTATATCTGCGAATACACTTCAGCCCTTAAAAATAATACTGTACACTTTATACATACATCAGCTGGGTTAGATAAAATACTTTTTCTCTAGTATTTAGAGCTGAAAATAATAGGTAAAATATGGATTATCTTTTTCAGTTTTATCATTGCGAACAATTGGTTTATTTATTCTACAGTTTTATTCCATTTGTAAAAAAGCATCTTAGAACAATATAAAGTACAACACAGAAAAAAAAAAAGCAGTATGAAATATAGAAAAGGTACACATTTTTTTATCAAAACAGGTCATGTCTACTCAGCCTAAGCAATTTCTTTTTCCATGTTTTGTGGAACATAAATGTGTTATATGTATCTATATTGCTAACTAAAACTAAGTTATTTTGAAGTACTAATGAGAAAATTTGATTGGACAGTTAATAAAATGAGTTTGTGACTAATGACTGAGAAGCCATGTTTCAAATCCCTGTGTAGATGTGATTTCATTAAATTGTTATAGACATTTTTTCTGAAAATTCTTCCTTATAAGCAGCCCAAGAATCAGTCAGAATCCATTGAAAACTTTAAGTAACCAACTAATAAGGGCAGGAATTTGTCCTTTTGCTATGTGGATGGGAATGGGGGTCTGGAGAGTGCATTTACAGATTAAAAGAGAAGGATAGCTGCTTCATTAGATAACATATGCCATAGGAATTTCTCCAACCATTTCTTTTTAAAACTTGAAAAATATTGATATTTCTATTTGAAAGTTCTTCCCTGATAGAAAATACACCATATCTCTTGATAAATTATAATGGATATTAACTTTCAGTATTAAAAATGTATATTCTGTGTTGCATCTGAACTTGTCTGTCTTCAGGTTCTTTTAGCCTTCTCTTTGATCAGCTTGAAAGGCAGGTCTCCCTGAGTTGTACACCACCTTTAAAGTGAATTTCTGCTCTGTGAGGGTACCCAGAGCTTTTGTCTGTGGTTGGTTTTTCTGGTAGAGAAAAAGAGGATTTGGCGCAGAGTTTCGGAAAGGTGCGTTCATTACAGGTTAGTCTTGTCCCTTCTCCGTCTCTATTCAGATACTGTGCTGCTTTTATCTGAATTGTCACCCCTCATCTTGTTGCTCTGTGAGCCACAGTCATATCATGTGGCTATCACAGTTGTAATCCAACACTCCTTTTCAATCCCATTCTCTTTCCATAGGTAACTCTAGCTCTCCGATCTTAATTACTCGGTCTTTTCTTTACTGTGTTTTTGTTCAACCCACTTTGGACAAAATTTCCTCTCCTGAGTTTTTTTGCTCCAGCATCATTTTCTGTGCAAACTGTCAATTTTAACCCCGCCCCTTTGTCAGGTCTAGGCAATCTCCTCTCAGTTTTAGCACATTTTCCCAATTTCCTGATTACAGTTTCCTTCTCTTGCTAGCATAAGTATCTGTCAATGCACCCCTTGGCTAAGTAGGTTTCAACTACCCAAACTCCGCTCAGATCCTCTCCTTGGCAGAGCTGGGAACATTTCATCTTCTAAAGCCATGGCAACACTGGAGGTTCTAAAGGAGTAGGCCTCAAGTATTTATTTTCTAGCAGACGTGTATTAGTGATTGTTTGCTTGATGTAATTGCTTCCACTTTTAGAAGCAGCTGAACAGTTTTTTATGAGTTGTATCCCAGAATTTTGTCCTGAAGATTTCAGGCCACTGTTAGAATTTGATGAATTTATAAGGAACTGATAACTGTTCATTGTAACAGACAGGAATCATTTATTTTACTGTAGTGATATCAATTCTATCAATCCCATAGTACATAAGCACAAAGCACCAAAGTACATTATATATCACCCCAATCAGAAACACTTAGGCCTTATTCTTTAAAGACCCATCTGATTCGTGAGAGGTTTACAAAAATTGTTGGCAATGTTTAGTTTCATCATCAAGTACACATATTTTGTCTCAGTCTCCAGCAAGGTAGTGTAACTACCTTGTGGAAGTTTAAAGCTTGACCTTCATGAAGCATCTTGGGTAAAATAATTGAAATGTCTGAGATTCATAATGAGGCTAGAATGGGATTCTTTCCTTCTAACTTAAGCCACTAAAAAGATGTCTAGTGTAAGCTAATATTATAACATCCATCAGTAATCAGCAGAGAGAGACAGCATCTAGTAATTCATCCTGTTTACCCTAGACACCTACCTGAAGAAGGATCAGGTCACCCTCTAGCAAACTCTACATTCAATCCACCAACTGCAGATATAACCCACATAAGACTAAATGTCTACATTACAAGAGCTAATAAAGTGAGATGAATCATACTCTGAGAATATAAGAGGATAGATTTATGTTTATTCTTTATTGAAAGAGACTTTTTATAACGCTGAGATATCCCTTTGATTTGTGACAATTACTATAATTTTCAATCCTGTATTCTGAGGCAATTTCTGTATTAAAAGATATGTTATTCTGGTGCTATAATTTAACAAAGGTATTTCATTTGCAAATGTTCTTTATCAAGGTACACAATTTCTCCCACTAAGGAATTCGTATCTGCTAGATATTCAGCAGTAAAACTGCTGGGACTGAGGAAGTGGCATTTAGCTGGAAGAAATGAAATGCTGAGTATGCAAATGGGTCATGGATGTTCATTTGTTCTGAGCCTTGCAGGAAGCATGTCTTTATTCAATACTGCACATAGTTGGGAATGACCCAGAATAGAATATTTGTGCATTTGCTCATCTGTGCAAGTTAGGATTTCACCAAAGCACCAGAGATGTTAAATTAGACAGAAGGATAATAGCAGATTATGAAAATCACAAAATTATTGGGAAAATGCTCTGTCTTGACAATTCAGGGGCATTTTGGGTTTTTTTATGATAGCAACCTGTAGCTATGAAAAATGCGTTCATTTGTTCTCTATGTTTATCCATGTGAGATTAGTCTTGTAAATCTGGAAGAGTCTTTATAAGTAAGGAAGGGACTAAAGTGGTAGAAGTGTATGGGTGGTTGCCCTCCCTCTCTTTAAAGATTTGCAGATTTGCAGTCTGATTCACTGAAAGCAAGTATCTGGGGGGAAAAAAGCACTCTTTGGTCCTACACTGGTAATAACTTAAAAATAGCTGTACAGCATTTCATGTGAAGTATTCATCTATCTCTCCCTTAATTTTAGATGTTCATTATAATTTAAACCATTGGCACTGATATGTGCACAAGCACAAAACATAATAATTTTGAAATATGTCATGTCAAATGTTTCTGCTCACAGATAGACATAATTCAACTAAAAGGATATTTTAGCTGCTTTGAAAAATGCTTACAAATCTCAGTAGGCAGGTTTCTGCTGTTACCACAATACAGACTGCTGTATTTTTACATTACAGCACACATCAGCAGGCATAATCTTGAATGTGGTCTCTTGAGACCAGGAATTTGAATTTATTTCAATATTTTGAGGTTAATGATACTTTTCTGTGCCCTGTTCTCTTGCCTGCCTCACTTGTGTTTTGATGGGCACGGACAAGTCCTAAATTCCAGAGAACTGTTCAGATGCTTCTAACCATTTTAGGAAAGGAAAGTGGTTGTCAGTAGGCAAATGAGCAGGGCAGTTGGCATGGGATAATGATGGCTTCTGAAGGACCCCTGGTCAAAGGTAACAACTGAAAATCACATAAATGCATAGCAATTGGCCTCACTGGCTGGAATGAATGAAAATTATTAAAACCATTTCTGCCCAGACTCCTCTTGATAGATCTAATTCACCATGGAATATACTTTCTAACTTGTTTCATTGAAACCAAAATGTTCATTTCAAAGACATAAGCACTTCAGATTTTAGAAATCATATATAAAGTAGCCATTTATTCTTCTAAATACCTCGACTTTTGAGCAGGTGATTCTGTATTGGACAGGAAATCATTTGTCTGTAATAGTCATCTAAGTGCCAAAGTATAATGCAATGCTCAACAAATACCAAAACTCTCAAAATGCTGACTACAGAGCTACTGAAAACTTGTTATTGAAGATGCAGGGTAATCCTGCTTTGCTGGAGATGTAGACTAAGGGCAAACATGCCATAAAGACAGAACCAATCTCTCGTCGTGTGAGACAAGCCATTTTCCTCAGGTCCTAGCTGAGAAATTTTGCTAGGCTGATAAGCATCCTGGATACATATGCATGAAGGGCACTTTCATTCTCCAGCATGATCACACCAGCACTCATTGTCATGGAAATACAAGTAATGTATAAAAAGGCCATTTTTCTCAACAGAAATATGTTGATATTGTGGGTTTCAGAAACAAGCCTAGAAAGTGGCATGTTCCAGTGCACACAGGTGTAAAATTTAGAAGTACATAGAATATATTTTTTTATATTTTAGGCCATAATTCCTTTTGAAGCAGAAGTCAGGGCAGAAGTAGAAGAAGGGTCTTGGTTACTCCACATTCCCACAGGTGAATTTCATCTGCTGAAGACAAACACTGAGGTCTTCAAGGAAAGATGCTGTGTATCTTTTCCTGGGAATGAGCAGAACAATGGATTGATGGTTATTATTGATATTTCAATTTGAATAGGCATTTCCATCAGTTGTGTTATATAAGAATATCATAACAATTAATCCAAATGCTTGACTGTTTGAAAACTACTGGTTCCTGTAAGTACCATATTATAGAAAGTATAGTTTTGAAAGAGGCAATATCAAGATTTTCTCTCAATAGTTAACTGCAGCTACTGTTAAATCACTTTGGAGTAGCTATGTTTTCATGAGAAAATGCAAGTCCATGTATTGTGTGCTCCTGCAATTTGCTTCTGCAAAATGAGGGGAGACCTCATTTTGGCCTTCCAGTACTTAAAGGGCAATTTGTAAAAGTTAGGCTTTTTACACAGGCAGATAGTGATAGGACAAGCGGGAATGGTTTCAAACTAAACAAGAAGAATTTTAGATTAGATGTGAGAAAGAAATTCTTTACTCAGAGAGTGGCGAGGCACTGGAACAGGTTGCCTAGGGAAGTTCTGGATGCTCCATCCCTGGGTGGGTTCAAGGCCTGGTTGAATGGAGTACTGAGCAACCTGACCTGGTGGGTGGCACCCCTGACCATAGAGGGGGGAGTTGGAACTAGATGATCTTTGAGGTCCCTTCCAACTCAAAACTTTCCATGATTCAGTGACTCTATTCACTATTTCTACCAGTAACAATAAATGCCTGTATCATAGCATGGTCTCAAAGGCAGTGTCTGTGTGAACAGCCAACATTTCATATTCTGTTATCTATGGATAACTCACTTTTCTCAGTTCTGCATGGCAGAACTTAGTTTAGCCTTTAACTCAGCACGGCATATGTGCATAGGTTTAACATTAAGCATACCTCGAGACCCATTGGGTCTCCTCAGGTCAATTAAGAATTGCATGAATTGCATACAACTCATTTGCTAAGTCAAGCATGGGTTGAAGTGCTTTGCCAAGCTGGGATCTAGGTACCTAGAGTGAAAAAAGATGTATTCAGAAAGTTCTTCAAGGCAAGAGGGAAGATATAACATGACAATTTTTTTCACGTACGATACAACTGCTAAACTTGGCTTCCTGCAGATTTTCCTACAACTCTTCTTTCCTTCCCACATTTCCCCACGGCCCATTTTACTTTCTCAAAGTTTCTGTTTCCCTGCCTGAAGCCCTACTCTCACAGTCTTGCACCCACAGTCCTCTCACACACATTCAGCACAGCTCTTCCCTCTTACCCAGGAGGAATGCAGCACAATGCTGCGATGGCTGGGATGATACCTGAGTAGACTGGCCAAACTACATCCTGGCTGAGCAGATCCCCCATGAATTCAGAGGGCTTTGACTGGAATCTCTTTCTAGCACAGATCTTGTTCCTTCTGTATAATTACCCATTAATGTGTCACTGTTGCTTCTTAATTGTCTGTCACTAAATCAATAAGTAGCATAGCATCAGCAGAAAATAAAAAACTTACCAGGACAGGAAGGCTACTAGGATGTAAGACTGTTAGGATGCCATATTTACTTAAATGTATCAGACTGAAAATTGCTTAGAGGAACTATTTATTTCTTAGTTACTTCCACAAAAATTAAACTTTTATTACTTGCTTGGACACGACAATACCAAGCTAGAATAAAACATGACAGTGATGCAGTGGACAAAGATAAATACTGTCCCAGTGAAAACTGGAAAAGTTGCCTAGGAGAGTTAGTGAGATGAACTCACCCTGATTCTCTGTAGGACTCCTGACACCACTCAGTTTTAGTGCACTAAAATTAATCACTGAAATTAACCACTGACACCTGCCTACTACATCCATAGGTGCATCAATCTTGATTGTTTCCTCCTCGCTTGGTATTATGTGAAGACTTTCTCACAATCTATTGTATCATCATTTGCATGGACTGTGGGTTAGTTCTCTTTACAAAAAAACAGGTGCAAAGCATCCTCCAAATGTACTTTTAAGTATAGATAAACAATAAATTATTAATAAAGATAAATTATTAAGCAAAAAAATTAAAATATCCCCCATAAGGGGCTAGCATATCTTCAGGATTTACCTGAAAGTTAGTTTAAAACTGTGATAGATGCAAGAGGCAAGGATTAATATGGAAAAAAAGAGATCTATGTAAATAGTTGCTAAGGCCGAATCTATGCATATTCAGAAAGTGGTGAACAAATTCAAAACTGCTACCCTGGATGGTTTTATATGTTACATTTAATGACCACCTGTAAAAAATATTTTAATGGCTCAGAAAAAAAGGAAATAAAAATGCATGTATTTACTGTGTAGTTTGCAGTACAGACTATAATGAAATACTCAAGTAGTGCAGTTTATGTTGTACACTGGGGTTAGCACTATCATCTCTGTGGCAGCTGAATTGACAAGGGATTTGTCTGGGCTGGTACTGAGGTAGCAGGTGTCCTGCAGTAGGAATGTTTGCGTCACCAGAAAAGCGGGCAAGTGAGTTTGCTTCATCTGTATTTTCACCAGGGTCTAGCAAATTGATTTCAAAGCCTGAAGAATCAAACCCCACCTTTCATTCTCAGCAGTTAACACCAATTGAGATGGCTGCTCTCGCTTTGTACGGCTGAGTTGCCACTGAAGGTCCAACAGCAGGCTTTCTTCCCTACAGGTTTTGTTCTATTTTCCTCTACATTGGTGCTTTTGGCTGTTCCTTTTCAGTTCAAGTTCCATTAATCCATTCTCTTTTCCTGGCTCACTACCAATATACACATTATCTATTCTTTTTCTTGAACCAGATTCAATGTCCCTTGTCAAGCTTCACTGCATATTCATCCTTTCCTCTTTGATGCCTTCCTAGAGACCCTCCTCTACCTTAACTGAATCCCCAGCCCACGGTCCCACGTGACTTTTCACCACTTTTAATTTATATCTGAAATATTCCCTTTTTCCTGTCTTTACTTCTGTTTCCGCTAGAATTTTTCTCTGCTTCCAAGAAATCATAGACAACAAAAGTCATGACCTTCCTTCCTCACCTTGGCATACATTTCCATTTTCCTCTTCCTTTCACAGAGGTTGCATTGTTTTCTGTCATAGACATTTCTCTTTTGTTGTCTCCTCCAAATTCCATCCTCATGTCCCTGTTCTATTGCAGGACCTCACATTCTTTGCTCCCACAGACAGCCTCTCTTTTACTCTTCTCCTTACCTTCAGACTCCATTTTGACTTTCCCCTCATGGTACAGTATGCTTTAGATGCTTTAGTCTTAGAAGATGTCACCTCTGACCTTTCATTCCTCTCCAAGTACAGCCTTAACTCCGTGCTCTATTTCATTGTAAATTCATCAAATAGCTTGTTTACAATAAGAATTGGTAATTATTCTCCTCTCTTTTCAACCCATACCCTCTCCAACACAGCCTTTTGCCCCCTGCCCTGTGTGGAAACTGTTTTTGCCAGGCACTCTCAAATCCTCTTCCTGGCTATTCTTGTTCATTCTCTTTGACATGTCTACATCTTTTACTCAGCTATCTGCCCTTTTCTTATATAAGATTATCCACTCCCCTCTCATGATATTGTCTTCTACTAGTCTTCCTTTCTCTTCATGATTTTGTCTCATCCTGTATAAATCCACATCAAATTTCTTCCCTATACAGGAAGGAGTTATGAAACGGCTCTTCTTCCTTTAGATTTATATTATTCATGTAAGAAAATGAATTGCAGGTGTTCAAACACATACTTTCTTTAACGTAGACCACCTTTTTCACTTCACAAGAAACTCTGCTTGATGGACTTCTACTTGCTTGTGGACCCCCAGCTTCTTTGCAAGTTAGAAAGGCTAAGCAAGGTCCTTAATTATTTTCTAACACATACTTCCCAATAACACTTTTCTGGATCACTGGACCATATTTTCCTCTTCATTCAGCTGAAGGACATTACAAAAATAAATAAATTAACAACACATATATTGTAGACCCTATCTAGACATTGCCTAAGTTTTCTAAGACTTTTGGCAAAGTCTCTTCAAGATGAATTTGTCCTCATCCTCTCACTCAGTTATTCCCTTCATACACACAAATGCACACAAATTAAGTCCTTCCTCCCCTCCTGTCTAGCTTACTGTAATGCTGTTTTCTCCACCATTAATTAACGCTGTTGCTGCTGTTGGATTGCTGTAGCAAAGACCATCTGCCAGCTCAGTGCTTTCATAATATTTCCTTTCCTTCTCCTCTTGTCTCTTTTCTTGCTTGACACAGTAGATGTAATAGCAACCTGCAACCATTGTTCATCTTTTCCATATTTTACTTTTTTCAATTATCTATTGACTGTTGGCTGCATAGCCAGTATCACGACCTGTTTTCCTTTTGTTTCAATTTCAAATAAGCTTTTTCCCCCAAGCTGCCGTTCGTGGTTGCCTTAACATCTGCAAATGTAACTTTTCCTTTACTAATTCTCTATTCCAGATTTCCTCGCTTTTCCATGAAAAAAAAATCTTGAAAACTTATTTTATCACTTCATTGCTATAAAGACCATGCTGTTGTTAAAAATAAGCATTAAGCTGGCAGGCATTCCTGTATTCCTCCATCTATGTCCTTCTATAAGTATACACTGTTTCTTGTTTTATGGTAAAATTGTATGCTCTTTAGGGCAGGGACCAGCTTTCTCCTCTGTGTTTGCACATTGCTTAATACAGTGATGTCCTGGTTCATGACTCCTACGTGGACAAGTAAATAATAATGATAATATCTCCACTCTTCTTTCTACAGAGCTCACCCACTGAGCTGACGGCCTAAATGAAACCCAGGGTGATTAATAATGCATTCTTTTACTGACTCTTACACGTTATTATTCTTGTCACCTGTCAGGATCCACTTTGAGGGAAATCTGTTGTTTTCTGATGAAAAAGGGAGTGAAAAAAAGGCAATTTCTTTCACCCATTTATTCTAAAAAGAAACTAAAAATGGGTGAATCATAGTGACAGTCACGGAAGAATTAACCCCCCCTCCTGGCAAGTAGTCCCATAAGTTGACGGAGTTTTGAGCGATTGTCACAATAAACCCCAAATGTTATGTTAGAAATACAATTTTCAGCCTTATTCCAGTACTAATTAGTGCTTATTACAGCATGGACATTTGCCTGCTGAAAACTAGACCAAAAGACCAACAGCCCATTTCACATAGGCTGCTGAACCATAAGTAGAAGATAATGAATTTTGGTTCCTACCAACCTGTGCCAGATTTGAAGCAATGACCTAGAGGTGAGGAATTCAACATCTCATTACCATTCCCCTGAGTAAAACAGTTCTCGAATCACAGGATGAAAAGAAGGAGGGAAAAACCAGGCCTTCCTGGTGTGAGTTAAAGGTCTGCATGAACTTTGAATTTCAAAGCTTTTTCTCAATCACTAATTTATTTCAACTGAAGTAGACTTTAAAGTCTTTAAACTAGATGAGTGAAAATCTCAATCACCAAAATAAAAGGATGTGAAAACAATTTCAAAAAGGAGGGGAGGGGAGTTGCTACCTCTTGCTCCTGTACACCCATCCCCCTTCCATTTTCCTTTGTCACAACAAGCCCGATGAGGGAGATCGGATTAAATATGATTGCCTACTATTCTGCCTAGCTGACAGCTCACCTACAGTGCTTTCAAAAATAAATGTTGTGGCTGGGTTTGTACAAGCTTCAAATGTGTATTTGACCTTTTAATGTTTTATTTGGTTTTGTTGATTTTTGCTTTAATACTTTAAAGTTTTTTAGCTGACGAAAATTGTGAGCACACTTAACTACACAAATGGACCAATTTGCATATGGATGCTTCTGAGATCCTCAGCTTGATCTTCTCTATCAGTGGACTGATGGAAACTTATTGATAGATTGCAGTGAAAAACTGCACATTTCAGCTGTTAATAAATGGGTCTTAGAAAAAGAACGCTAACCGATTGCCAACTGGTACCACAGAAATGACAGCTAAAGAATAAACATATTGCAATCTAATTCATTCTCACTAAACTTTAGACCTTTTGCTATAATTCTTTAAATAAAACTCTCCATTTTTTTCCTTGACCATTAATACTGATAATTATGTCTGTATTTCTTAAGAATATTATGAGTTGCCATTTCTGCATAGTAGCAGATTGAATTTATTCACCTTACGGATATATTATTATCACAGATAATAACTGCAGCATGATAATTATCATTAATTATTCATTTGGATTAAGAGGCAAATAGGCTTGCATTCAAGGGTCTTCCAGAGCACTGTTCATTGTTCCAGGGCCCTGTGTGCCAGTGTGACTAATTCATACTCCTTTCAGTGCTACTGTTGACATCTGACCGGTCCCATATGTATTTATTTCAAAATATTATAAAAGGAATAAGTGCATCATTTCGGGACATAACCACTAAAATAGACATATGGTTCTTTTCTGCCCTCTGAGTGAGAATACGCAATTTTGTATTAGAGGAGATGCTCGCAGAGTATCATTTCAATAGATCTGTATGTGTGCCCTATCTTTGCATTCCTGTGTCATCCTACTTAAGCTTATATAAGCCAATATATTTACATAATAGCTTTCAGCACAAATAATAACATGTGAAGCTGTACAATTTGTCATTCACTGAACATAGTATTTAGTCAAACTGATTTTAATCCATTCTGAAGCTGAACTAGGTTTAATGTACAAGGATCTTCTAGTGCAAGGTTAGAAAAATCCAAGGGAGGAAAAAATTTAGTAAGGAGGGGGGTGTGGTTGATGAAAAAGGGACAATAAATAATATAAATGCTAATTCCTTTCCATGGCTTTCACCCAATGCTTATTAGCAAACCTCTCTCTCTCTCTCATTCCCTCTCTAATCTTTGCTTCATATCTAAAAAAATGTCTTGAAGGTAGTAACACGATCATCTGAGGACCAACATGACAGCTCCAATATGCACAGAGTGATAAATGTCAGTCTGGCTTTTATAGCTCTGAGGCTGCACTTATATATGCCCTCTGTGACTTACCATCTTTGCCTCCACAGATGATTCCTTTTTATTGTTAATATGTCAGCATGGGTCCGGTGCTATTCAATATGAATTGCTCTGTAATAGTCTGGAACCCTCCTTCTCTAACCAGTTTTAGTTTGTTCCACTGTTTCTAGGCTTAATTTTAAGGTCACGTCCCTAGTGTTCTGCAACAAAAGCAGCAGATTCCATGTGGAGCAGTATATGCTTTATCAGATGTAAACACAGGACAAGGAAAGAGGAAAAGATGCAGAGACAGCAAAAGGAGATAGTGGCAACAATGCTGATAAAATATATCATGAGTATGTCAGGTAAAGGCTGCAAATTCCAACAGGAAAAAAAAAAAGAAACAATCAGGGAAGGTTTTTATCCAAGTAGTAATCCCTTTTTGCACTCACATGCATCACGAATATATTGTTGGCAGGGAGATGTATGTGAGATGGAGAAATACAAAGGTACTTGCTCAAAAGTGATAACAGACAAAATAAGCTTGCAGTTGTACCCTTCAAAATATGCACCAAGAAATCACTCAGAAATTAGAAAGAAGCAAGAAGACAGCACAGTTTCCCAGCCTGCCTGCATTAGTTCGTCTGGATAGAGACACACCCATTGTGAAATTGATAGTGGGTGAAGTCATCAGCCAGAAGTTTAAAGCAGGGGAGAGGGACAGAGCTGCTTGCTTAGAGGGGGATAAGGCAAGCTGGGGACACAGGGTGAGTAGTCTGCAGAAAAAGGTCTGCCATTTGTATTTTTAAGAAACATCTAAAGACCAGCAACCAGAGTGGAGACATTGCCCCAACACTTCATGAGTCTTGGCTCTGCAGATGAATTCCTCTTCCAGCTACCCAGTAAAAGAGGTCAAATGACATTAGTACATCAGGGCATAACTGATATGTTGAACTGGCAGAAATAATTGCATTCTACTAATGAAGGGCATAGGAGCTTGCTATCTTCATTTAGCAAAGTTGTGATATTCAGGATTTTTTTTTCCAAACATCTGTTCATTCATAGAGCAGAGAATAATGGGGAAGAATTTATTCATTTTTGACAAATTTTTGGGGAGCCAGGGATAAGACTGGACAGCAAAAGTGCCACAAAATTATTTAGAATTAATTCTAAAGTGCAATACTCTACAGCAATACATAACACCACTTTGGTAAAAATTGTGCTGCTGATGTCTGCAGGAACCTTCCAGAAAATGTCAATAGCATCCATCCAAAGTATAACTTCTTTCAGTATAACTTGTGGAGCTTGGTGTTGAATCCCAGACAATGCCAAAGGGAAAGGAATTATTTTCTTGAAGTCTCTTATTCTGTACAGAACTTTTAAGCCATAATGGCATGAATTTGGAAGAAGTGTGATTTTACTTCATTAAGTAACTTCGTTCTTATAAATAAAGCAACAGCAGTTTTTAGCAGTCAAGTTTGTCAAGAATTCGCTGGTGGGTGTGAAAACCTCCATCTCTTTCTCTCACGTATTTTTTGGCTATGGTTCATTGTTTGTTACCAAAATACCTGAGTCCATGTAGTTCTTTTCAACAATGACCCAAATTTATGCATCTTTCCTTCAGAGGGGTCTACTAAGTCAGAACGGTGGCATGCTGATTTCTTTAGAGTTAAGTGTTGGCATTGTTGGCTATCCAAGATGAGGGCAATGAAGCAGCCAGCTCTGATTGCAAAGGACGGTGCAAAACTAAATCTCAGTATGAGTTCATGCTAAAGGCAGATATAGGGACAGGAACTTTTCTGTTTGGAAATGATCTAATATATACTAAAATCAGTCTAAGAAATCTTACAAATAGGTAATTATAAACTTTCAAATGCTCATCATCTCATTGAAGGCTGTCTCCAGTGGAGAGGATTTTTTAGGTTTTTTTATCATTATTTACTCAATTTTAAGTCCCTTTTGAAAAGGGAGAAAAGATAACTGTTTCTTTTACACTGACTTCCTCATCAGCAACTTCCAGAAAACAAAATATTTTGTGCATTGACATCTCAATGATTAAAACCCAGATAATTTCATTCCTTAAAAGAGTGAACAGCTGAACTAGAGTTCTTAATGGAAACAGTTCATTATCTTAATTAGCAAGTTCTAGAATAAGTTTTATAAAATCAGTTATTTTTTCATCTGTTAGAATGTCAGAGCATTTTACTCTGGGTTTTCGAGAAGTCTGGTAGTACTACTATGTAACCCTCCTCAAAACAGGAGTGGTTTTATTTCAAAGGTTGGCATAAATGTCATAATTACATACAGTATTTGTATGAGAAAACAAAGTAGATCAAAGAGGGTGACAGAGAAGAGACAAACAGCCACAGCAACAGAGATTTCAAGCTTAGAAAAGGAGCTAAAATAAACTATATTTGATCTCTGTTAACACTGTTATAATTTCACCACGAATAATCTCTGGCTCTTGTGTATTACTTCTAATCCTCCTCAGGTACTGGGCTGTCTGTAAAAGCCACTTCTGTCTGATGCTGTCATCATTCTGTTCTGCTGCTGCAGCACTGAACGTGTTGCAGGCAAATGCACTCTTGATCTCTCTGAGGATAATTTTAGTCATATCTAAGTTGGCAGGACATGAGTGAACTAGAACAGATGAATAACAAACTGGGAGTGACTGGACATAACTGAATATGGAATTTTCCACATCAGCAAGCAGAGCGCAAAAAAAAGTAGCCAAAAGCTGACTATATCCCAAAGTTACAAATACTGACATTTTGAGAAGCAATCTGCACAGGATTGCATCATTATGCTACTATATTTTTTTCTCCTTATTTTCTGATCAAGCCCATTAACAGAGGCTTCTTGACTGTTAGGTTGGGCTGGGGTTTTTTTCAATTTATTTATGGAAAGATATTTTTACAGGCTAACCCAGTTAAGCTTGACAGCTTGTTTACAATAGGACCCAGAAGACACATTACTCCATGCACAACAATATAAATATACATTTGAGATGCACACTTACACTCATAATATTTGTTAAACTTCTGAAGTGCACAGTGATCAGCTATCCCCAATGATCTACCTCTATTTAAATATCATGAAGGTAGAGAGATTGTTTAGCTTGCTGAGAATGACACATTATCATAATTGGCATTTAGTGTTTTAGAAAAATTGCATAACATAGTTACTTTCTTAAAAGTTAATAACAATCTGATACAAGAGGTTTAAACTTCATCAGAAAGTCAGAACAGTGTTTTATCTCAGCGTTTTACCAGTGTTTGCATATTTCCAATTTGGACATCCAGACTGCCTCAAACTGAAATTGAGTTAGGTAATTGGCCTTTTCCTTAACTGAACCTATATCTACCTTATTGATTAGCGTGGACAAATAGGAATGGATTTAGAGATCAAAACAATACTTGCTCAGAACCTGAAATTCACTTCATATTCACCATGGGAAAGGGGCTTTCATGCGTCCTGGGATGTACAATACAAGAGCTACTCTGGTTTTCTTCCCTCAGGAAGAATCTCATGTGTGTACGCCATAGCTGCTTTTAGATGTGGCCCTAACCACTTGGAAATCACTCCAAAAGAGCTCCCCTGAGTGTAGCAAAAGGGCTGACAGAAACCAGGACTCAGAGTAATTAATGCCAGCTTTCAGTAAAATTATACTTCCAAATCCAAAAGGAGTCAATACAGACAAATAAAGGCCCAGACAGTCTGCTCTCCATCTGGAAGCTCAGGAGACATCTGAAAGCAGCATTTTGTATTTCCTTATGCCAAATCAAGATCTCCTTTTAAAAAAATAAAAGCTACAGGTATTTGTTAATATTTTGTTTTAACTTACTTCATTTAAAGACTGCAGTGTGTGGTCACAGGTGAATTATCAATCTGCTGCCCCACTCAGGGTATTAACACTGTGAAGCACTAAGACACTCACTAGCAGCTGCAAAATGCATTGCTCCTCAGTCTTGTTTGCTACTGACTTAGAATACAGCAGCAGAGAAAATATCTCAAAGTTTGTTCTGTAATTAAAAAATGATTGTCCATTGCCAGAGCACAAAGCTATGCTGGAAGTTCATTTTTCTCCATCTGTGCAGCATGAAACTTTAATTGTCAAACAGCTTTAAAAAGTCCTGTGACATAACCTGAAAGGAAATGAGCTAAAGTGTGGGATGGAGAGCATTTTCACATAACTTCAGATTCTGCCCCTAGCCTCCAAGAATGATGGCTGAGTTAGAGATGATGAGAGGTTAGAGCAAGCTGCTGCACAGTCCTCCTTATATTTCCTAACCAAACTTCAGATCGCATCCTTATATTTCCTAACCAAACTTCAGATCGCACTTCTTTCCAGAAGTATACTCCTCTTTCCAAACTATTGGATAGTGCTTCTGCTATTCCTATTGCTGCTTAGTTCCCTTTATCCTCAGGAATGACTGATGTTTAATACAATGAAGCAGAACAATTTGTTTTGGGGGTCAAGTGCTCAGTGCACAACTACTCCACCTATCTTATCTCAGTCTGCAGTAGTCTCTCTTCTGTGTTCACTTTCTACCAATATTTACGGATTTCATGAATCCTGGCAAAAATATAACAAAGAATAGACTTGCATGGTACTTACCTCAATATTCATGGAAGAAGAATTTGAGGGTAGCACAGCTTTGAAATGCAGAGCTTTACATACTCATTCTGCAGGCTTTGATTAAAAAAACACCCAGTACTCGGGAGCTTAACCAGATGGCTTGGTGTGTAGAGGGAGTATCTCTAGGTGCTCCTGATCTGCACACCCCTGTGGAGGCACTCCAGAGGGCTCCCATATCTCCACAAGATCCTGGCACTCCACATCTCCACAAGGTCCTGGATTTCCGAACACACACACTTGTCAGCAGCCACAACTAATTGCAGGGTGTCTTGTGCCATGTTGAGACTCTTTCTACTTAGGAATGGATGGCAGGGTTTGAGTTCCAGATAGCCACAGCCCACCTGACTTCTGTCCTAAAACGGTGCCTATTCCGAGAGCGCTCAGCTGTCGCTGCAGAGCACTGAGCTGTGTGGCAGGCATGAACTGCAAGCCACCAGATTTTCACAGGATATTGCACAAGATTTTTCTAGCCACAACTTTGGTTGTCTCTAAACAATCAGCACCCAATGAATCCCTGGTTATCTTGTATTACGAGAACATTCCTGGTGATGAGTTCATAGTGTTTAAAAGTTCATTAGAAAATTCACTGAATAATTAAGGAAATAGTGATCTCTTTGTGGCTATTTCATGAGCAGAAAAAAAGGTTAAATTCATGGGATAAATTATTCATTGTGAGTTATTCACTCAGCTTTAATAGTTTGTAATTCTGTAAAGAGCTTTGCTTAAGAAATGCACTATATAAATCAATCAATAGCCCTAATAATATGCAAGAAGGGTTTTCCCTTTTGTGATCTGCTTTTCAATAAATTGTACCCCCTTGACACTTCAGCTACCATCATATGACCGTTCTTCTCGCCTCCACTGCCTCAGCCTATCACAGAGCCACAGCTGTGACGTTCAGACACCCAGCCTCCTTCCCCTTCATACCAGCTTAACTCATTTCATTTAAGGGTCCATCAGTGCTTTCGTGTCCTTTTATCCTCTCCTTTATATTTTTTTTTTGTTAAGAACTCAAGCAAACACAGTTGCACATACACTCACACCTAGGTGTTTTGTTACAACATTTAGTTGCTTCACCAGTGCATTGGAAACAGCATCGTGGCACAGGCTTCATGCTCTAAAATCAGCTACCTTCTCTGCAGCCATGTGATAGAGATGTTGAAAGACCGTGCATCTAAAGCCTCTCCAAATTCTTACGTCGTGCCTGCGGTGCCTTAGGGATTGATGGTTGGAGGAGACACAGCATGGTCTGAGTAAAGCTGCAGCAGCACCTGCTTCAGGGAACAGCATCTGCTTGAGAAAGTGCCTGGGCGCTCTGTGGGCTTGTGCTGCCCGCGTTGGAGTATTTGCTGTCACAGCCTTGGTCACCCTCAGTTGTATCCATTCAGTCAAGATTAAAAGGAGTGTGAATATGTATACGCACATCAAATCACTGTGCAGCCATACCCTTAGGCACAAACGGTTTTACTGCTCTGGGCAGCCTATTTACTTCTTCTCTCCTGTGCTCCAGCCCTTCCTAATTCACAGGAGCCTGACACTACAGCTCCTGAAACGAATGTCAAAACTCCCATTAACTGGCGTGGGCAGAAGTCCAGCCCTTCTAACTTTCTATTAGAGTTCAATCCCCCATATAGAGGATACAGATCCTTTATATTTTTCACCTCCTTTTTCCTCACAGTGCAATCCTCATAGGATCTTCCAGATGCCTCCTTCATGGCAGCCAGTCCATCCCTTCTTCCGTACAGAGGTCATCCAAATCAGCAGGACTGAGAAATGTACGGCCTCTGAGACTGAGGTGTTTGTTGATGGCCATATTGCTGGAAAGCCAAGTTAACAATACTTTTGTGTCCTATTGTCACCTCCTCTCATATGTCCTTTTGGTCTAACTGGTGCCACTTGACTCTCTATGTCATCCTAAATTTGGCTGCATGGGAATGCTTTTTCCCTCTCCGAGTGAGGAAACTCAGTAGTGAGGCACTGGAACAGCTTGCCCAGAGAAGCTGTGGATGTCCCACCCCTGGAAGCCTCCAAGGCCAGGTTGGATGGGGTTGTGAGCCACCTGGTCTACTGGGTGGCATTCCTGCCCCTGGCAAAGAACAGGGTGGAACTGGATGATCTTTAATGTACCTTCCAACCCAAGCCTGTCTATGTTTCTATGATTTGTAGGCATATGTTAATATATTTACATTTTCCCAGTTAATTCTTTATGTCTTTAGCTGCCTAAAATAAAATTTACATTTTATGACTGGAATCAAACCACTAATGCTTCAATAAAATCCCTCAAAAATTATGAGTACCAACATAATTTAGATTTTTTTAGGGTATAATTGGATATATTGAATCCAATGATTAGTCATACTGAAAATATCAAATATTTATTGATTATTGAAATATTTGTTTGACTATTGGTGACCCAAAAAATTCCTTTTGGGGCACACTTCAACTCTTATATACTGATTCCAAACGTACTCAGAAAGTGCAAAGACAATTGAGACGTGTAGCTAACTCTTTCTCTCTGTGTCACTATTTCAGTTTGAACTAATTTTACTCATTTTACTGTGTATATTTGACCCGCACCAAGAAATTCAGATGAGAACCTTTAAAAGTTTCCTATGGTCCCCCTAAAAAATCTCCTGCACAGTTAAGTATATCTTGGTTTTTCCAAGCCTTCTGGCTACTTATCATTTTTTGTTGACTAAGCATCTCAAACTGTATGATTTTCAGTGGTTCATACTCTCATTTTCTGAACAACCAGTTTGAAGCTTCTCAGTTCAATTTTTGGGAGGACAGAGTAGCATCCCTTCATACTGCCAATGTTCAAGCTCTGAATAAAACATAGATGTTGGACTCACAAATTGTTGGAAGAGTGACTGAAGTGGCACAGAAGAAGTAAAGCTCTTGACCTAGGGGGATACAAGAAAATTTTAAGGAAATGGTCAAATAATTAACACTGTTTATCCCACAAAATAAATAAGGATGGTATTCCGTGGAAAAAAATTAGGTTACAGATCATATTACTAAAGACTGTACCATAAGGTGTCTCCACCAGAGGGACAGACAGATTGCATGTGTGCAACATTAACTGTGTTTCCCTTTGAAGTTCTTCAGTCATGATATAATTCTTTGTCTGTAAAACTTGCATGTTGATACTAGTACTATTATTTATTTTATTATTTCTTTATTTTAAGGTAGATCTTTTTTTTCAGTCCTCTAACAAAGAAATAAATAAAATGACCCATTTTTGTTCTATCTCAGCAACTTATGAAACAGGCAGGTAGAAAATATAATGGGTTATTTTTCCCGTGTACACAGAAAGATTAGTCAGGGAGGTAGATGTATTGCTAGTGAGGGAACAAATCTGACCCCAGAGAGTCTGAGTTTAACCTTTTAAGCATTCCTCCTACTGATATTTGTGAATACTACCATGAAGAGTGTTTCACTCCATATTTGTACCATTCCTGTATTATATATAGTTTTAATACCCCACAAAATAGGAGTGCTGAACCATGTCTCGTATTTTATTGTGCTACTAAACCATTATGAATTAAGTATGACAGATGCCCTCCTTTTCTAACTACAGAAGTTTTTTTCCCATCTCAATCACAGAGCATTTCCATTAAAAGCTCAAGACCCCATCTCTAACCCTGGCAATACCTTCTCCACATGATTAATTATTTTACACATTCTGTAGTCCATTAGGGAAGAGTCTGATGGCCTCAGGACATGGATATCTGGCCTTTATATGCATTATTTTGCCAAACTCTTTTTCTTCTCTATCCTTCTGTAGTGAAATAGAAAACAGCATATTACTTTGGTTTTTCATTGCCATGTTTGTTTCATCCATTTATAATTAATATTTTTCATAAAAGGCATTAACCTGGGCTTTCAATAATCTTTTTTTTGTAAAGATTCAAATACCTTATCCAAAGATAAATCTTACCAAATATCAGGTAGTTCCAGAAATATATATAAGATCAATGAGGTCTGTAGAAATATGTGTATTTCTTATTAGAAGACTGGATCAAATATTAGTTTTGTAATGATAGTTAACTAGAAAAAAAGGTGTAGATATTGAGATCAATAGCAGCATAATGGAGAACAGCGCTGTGCTCCCACTTTGTGCTGCTGATGTTCAATGGTGCGTTGTCTTCAATTTGGGCAGTTCTTGTGGGGAAAAAAAGGATGTAACTGAACTTTGTCTGCTGTGGTAATAGTAAACTCTGCCCTGCAAAATACTTTCTTGCCTTCTTGCATTTCAGATCCAAAATAATAATCTTTTAGTTAGGGGAAGCATGGGGAGAATTCTGAGATATTTCTTATATTGTTCAGTATGCTGCCATGTACCAAAATGGTGAAAACAGATATAACCCTGGCTATAGTGGAAAACCCTGCTAGAATTCCCTATATTTTCAAAACAATCCAGATTGCACCAAAGACACTGGCTTGAAGACAGAAATGTCACAAAATCTTACTTAACTGGTTTTCACTCATTAGGAAAGACCACACCTTTCTTTTCTCCAACATCCTGGAAGTCAGACCACTGTTTAAATCAGTTGGGCTTGTTGGTGATACCAGAGAGCGCTAAAATATGTCTTATATGTTTATTTATGAGAGATTTGGTGTTATGATTTTGGCATTGGGTTTTTCCATCTGTTGTTAAGCACCTCATTCATCTGAATAATTGCAACAGACAGTGAATATAGAAAATATATAATGAAAGTATCTATGTTGATTTTGACTTAATTATCCATACCACTCCCCCCCCAAAAAAAAATTTAAACCTGGAAGCTCCAGATGAAGTAAGATTTGTTCGTGACTTTCATAACGAATTACACTTGTCAGATATCATGCTTATCAAACTTCAGATCTCAGGATACTTTTATTTCCACTGTAGTTAGTAAGAGCTGAGGCAATACACCTCACAAGATGACTGAATATGAAAATGTTGCCCTTTCCCCATATGAAGCTGTGGTGGCCATACATCTCATCTTGGGCACCTATCTGGGTGCCTGAATTCAGGAGGAATGAACACAGCTTTCAACCACACTACTTAATTTTCTTAGCATTATGTTCTACAACTTGATTTGACTAAATTCCTTTTTGCAGGAGAGATGAAAAACCTGCCTGCTGGAAAAAAATTGTAAACCAGATTTAAAACTCCCCACTTAAGTTCTTCTCAGTTTTGCCCCTAAAAAAACTTTTAATGAAATTCTTGTGCTTGTGATGAAATTTTAATGAAATTCTTGTGAAATTCTCTAAGTCAAGAGTACATCTGACCAAAAATAACAAAATAAAAAAAAAATCAAATTCAATCTCACCTCTTCATCCTCTGACATTCTAAATTACACTTTATGGTCAGATTCCTAATATTTTGACCAGTTTGTTTTCAAAGGGAAATTTATCAGAGTCTAAGCATCTATTAAGTAAACTTCAGCATCTGAGTGAGTCATATTGCTTAGTGAAGGGGTGATAAGAAGTACATGCTTTTAGACTGAGATTCACCTGGTTTGTTCCTGAGATCTACATTAGGATAAAATAAATCATAATCTGTAAGTGACAGTGTCTGTTCTTTGATCGCTCTGGGAGCTGAACAGCTACTTTAAATGTAAATGTAATAGTCATCTACATTTGGTCAGTTACAACACACAAGCAGGTGATCCTTTTCTGAATTATGGATGCATCTACAAAATAACTCCATTTTGGGATTTGCTCATATCAAAACTTGAGTTTTCTGAGTTTATGTCTACTAGAGCAAACTGGAAATGAAAAAAATTACTCCAAAGGCAATTCTGATGCTCATTCCACCAAACTGGAATGAAAAGGTGAGGCACTGACTTTCCTTATGGAAATAAAGTTCTTTAATAATGACATCACACTTTTTCTCTAAACAATTTGCTATTTTACTATAATATTTTAAATTTCTTAATAGAACATAAAAATAAAACTTCTGCCTTCAAAATCAAACAAAGAAGTTGAAATAACTCTTTACAGCTTGAGTCAGAAATCTTACGGTAGACATCTAACTTAGGATGGATGCATCACACCCTCAGCATGCTGAGTCCTCTCCATGAGGTACAGGGGACAAGTTCCCATTCAGAGGTGTGAAACAGAGCCAGCTCCCCATGGTTACATTTATAGTTCTTGTCCCAGAACATGCTCTGGTGTTTGACCCTGCCAGCTGTCTGTGGACTGATCAAGGCAAGACAGGCAGCATGGCAACCTTTCCCAGCCTGTCCTTGTGCCCTGCCACTCATGCAGGCAAGGGCTTTGAGTATCAGAGCCACTCACTGCAAGCATTGGTGGTTGATGTTGGTGGCTCAAAGTGGGGAGTATTTGAAGCTCCTGTGACCGGGATGTAGAGAGAGGCAATAACCACAGGCTAGTCTGCTTACTCTCACAATCGTCTTCTCTAATTTTCTATTAGGAGGAGGTTTGCTTTGCTTCCTACTCTCTATTCTTTCTTGCTTCCTCTTCCACTCTTTTCATTGCTGCCCTCTCCGTCACAGTCCGTCCATGCCACAGAAAGCTTCTGAACTGCATGCAAATCAGGACACAGACTTTGCACTTAGCTGAGTTGTCGCACGCGGACACGAAAGGAACATACAGACCCTCGCTCAGAGAGAGAGGGAAGCCAACCGGAAGCTCGAAAGCCTCCCGGCTGGGGGATCTCGGTTATTTTTATAGACCTTTAGAAAACCTCACTGATTGGAGAGTGAAATTACCACCCTTCAAATACATAGGTCTAAGGAGAGATCTATCAAATGTCTCCGCCTTAGGAGAAGGAATGAAAACATCTTGGTAGTTAGACATAACATGGCTTATGTTTACAGAACAAAGTGTGAGAACTTTATTTACAGAATTAAAAACATTGAAGAACTGTGAAAAGCAAGGCAACATCGAGTAAAAGCAGTAGATGCAATTCTAAGTCTTTCTTACTTAGGTAAGCTGTTGATCCCCAGATACAATGTGTTCTGGGAAGGCAAACGCCATGCCAGCTTGTAAAAAAAACCCAAAAACAAACAAACAAAAAACTCCAACAAAACCACAACTTAAAAGGGAAAAGGCTTTCCTTTTTCCTGAAAGCCGTGTTTTTACAGTCTGTAGTCACCACTGACTGTAGCACGGGCTGTGTGCATCACAGCTCTGAAAACTGAGCCAGTACAGTTTTAATTTCCATTCTGGAGCCAGTCAAGAAGCTAAATGTGTTCCTGACTATCTCGGAGACACTCCTGTATCTTTATTATTGCATTTGATATTACATCTGGAACTCCTAATTAATACATTTTAAAGACATATTTGGTCTTATTTATAGCAGATGTGGCACTGCAAATGATCTGCCATTCCACCCCAGCTTCCCTTCATTCTCTGAACACCTAAGAAATGTTCATTTTCAAAAGATTTTCACTTTAATTTGAGTTTTCAGATATCTGCTCAGTGTTGTTACTTTTTTTATTTCTATTTCTTTTTCCATCACAACCAGGTGTATAAGTGATTAATTTATATAAATTTCAAAGGGATTTTTTTTTAAGATCATAGACCTATAGGGAATATGTAACTTTAAAATGTATCACAGATTCACACTGAAAGATGCTCCATAAAAGAATGACACTACAAGTTACATCAAACAAGCAAACATTTGTTATGGGGACAGTAAAATTTACTTTTCACTAAAGGAGCCTACAGTAATAATGCATTCAATTCTATTTCCCAGAATGCTTCTTAAGTATGTTAATAAAGTCTTTATTGTGTCTGCTTATAAAAGTCGCCACCATTTCCCATTAGAAAGTCTCTGTTTATTCATCAAACATTTACTGACAGTGACTGCTGGGAGCAGGCTCAGATTTCCACTCCATTACACGTTTGTGGCATAAAACACATTAATTATAGATATATTACAATATTCAACTCATTGAGGAAAAATTAGATGATCAAGGCTCATTTTCCTTGACAATAAGCAAGTTAATGAAAATACTAATTACCTGATGATGAAGTGGAGCCTTCAGGATTGAACGCTTAGCATCTGTAGAAGAGCTCTGTGAATCTAGCACAGAATATTAAAGCCAGAAGCACTGGAAGTCTAAAGGGTGGTTCATGAGGTCATCATGTGCCCTTTAATCACAGGACAGAGAGTAGTTAGTTCATAATATAAACTTTTATATGTGGCTTTGAAGGATGTCATGAAAAGCCACATAAGCACAGTATTCATTTAAAACTAATTATTTTAGTAAACTAGTGGAGTTTGAATTAGTAGATACATTGAGCTCAACTTTTTTAAAGGAACTGTGGAAGCTTGCAATGATGGATTTTGGTATATATGAGAATGTTGGAATGGAAAAGAGTAAGACACAACCACATGACTTCATTTTCTCTGGTTTCAGAAAAAAATCGTTATCTAAATTAATGGCATATGAAGTCAAACCATTCCAAAATCAGGAAATTTCTTGTTACTTATTTATCTTTATTGCAACCACTTTTGCTTTTGAGCTTGTATAATTCTTTCTACCATTTCCACATTAGACTGTAAATTGGAATCATTAAACTGATGATGTCATTCTTTGGTTTCTTTCCAAGATCAATTTTACTTCTCATCTGGTTTTGAAATTTTACCAATACAACTGGGAACTGTTGGGGGTAGGAGGTTCCCTTCACTCTGGACTGTTTACACTGTCTGTTAAAGACAGAAGTATCATTTAGGTTTATTTAGTTTAGTTCATTTTTTCCTCAATTATTGTGTTTGACAACAACTTTTTAGCAATTGCAGATTGCTAAATGGGATTTTCCTGAGCTGGGAAATAGTCAATAATAACAAAATATTCCCAAAATATTGTTTCTTTTCTGAAGATAATAATGTTCATTTTTCATTAACAAATTACCTTCTTAAATTTTCTGCAATCATCAGCATTGTATCACCTGATAAAATAATATTATTAGCTTCTAACTGCCCTAAAACCCTGTTGTAAGTCATGGATGAAAATATCTTCAATGTGATTTATTCTAATGACACCTGTTAATGGAATATATTGTTTTCCTTATGAAACCATAAAGCTCTGTAAAGCTCACAACCCCCTTCCTAGGAGCAGGATATTGGGGTGTTTTCAGAGTGCAAATACCCATAGAATCATAAAATCATAGAGTCGTAGAATCATAAAATGGCCTGGGTTGGAAGAACCTGAAAAGTCGTCTAGTTCCAATTCTACCACCATGTGCAGGGACACCTCCCACTAGACCAAGGTTCTCAGAGTCCCATTCAACCTGGCCTTGAACACTTCCAGGGACAAGACACCCACAGCTTCTCTGGGCACCCTCACAATAAAGAATTTCTTTCAAATATCCAATTTAAACTTACCCTCTTTTAGTTTGAATCCATTTCCTCTTGTCCTGTCACTACACGCTCTTGCAAGAAAGTCTCTCTCCATCTTTCCTGTTGGTTCCCTTCAGGTACTGGAAGGCCACAATGAGGACTCCCTGAAGCTTTTTCCAGACTGTAAAAACCAAAGTTGTTCCCACCCTCCAATCAACTTGGTGGCCATATTGGTAAAGGGCTCTCCACTATAGAGAAAGGCTTCATGGAAATACCATGTAGGTCCTGAGTTCAGTTTTCATCTCCAAGCACCTCACTTATAGGTTTGAAACATGCAGTTTATGTCCTTGGTGCAGACCATTACTCCTGCTTTGTAACTAGATGTTGTTTGTAGTACCGTATTAAAGCAGCCGTCCAATATCACTTCCTGTTTAACAGGAACATCTCTATGTGACAATAATCCATCATCTTTCCAAAGCATTTCAAACAAAAGTCAGTTCTGAAATAATTCTGAATAAATGTCTTTAAAATATTCCATCCCTCCTGTTCCATGCAATACTTTCTCGTATGACTTCCTGAGAAATCACTGGCATTAGACTTCTACTGAAATTAATAGAAAGAGCCTTTAACTTGGCAAAACACAAGAAGACAAGTCTATTGCTGGTATAAAAGACCTGTGGGTAATACTTGTTTTCTGTCAAAGAGAAGATGGTGGAGAGTGCCAGTGTACGAACTTGGACTGAAAAAACTAAAACTGTACTTCTTACAGCAACAATACCCCACAGGTACACCAGTTTCTTTTATACCAGGGGTTTTTTTTTGGACAGTTCATGGTTTTACAGCTCTGCAGGTCTAGTAGGAACATTTACAATTTCTGCTTTTCTTCAGACAAAATACCCTCCTATTCTGCCTCTGACAGTTGCCAGAAGGGGCTGCTCAGGAGAAAAGAAGAAAGGATGCACTGCCATGAGCTTCCACGCTCAGCTTTCAGAAATGTACAGGGTGAATGCTGTTCATTATCTGACACTTCTCCACACAGTTTATTATTTGTTTCCTGTAACTTAGTAAAGTTGCAATGAAAACGGAAGATAAGTCTATCATCTAATCCATTTTTGCAGTCTAAAATTTATGAGCCTTACACTATTCAAAATAGTTTAACAGCAAACTTACTGGTTAAAATCGCAAACATGGTATAAGATTAGCATTGCAGTTATAACTTCTAGCAGTCTTGCTGCTTATCCAGTCCACAGGAAGAAAGATGTGCCTAAAAGCCTGCATATGTACAACAGGCCTCTGAGTCAGGTCAATAAATGAGAAATGCCATGGTGAAGGAGGTAACCTTATCTTTTATATTAAGTGCATATGTTCAGACTACAAGGGATACACACATCCATTTGGCATTCATAATCCTGAAGCCAGCTCTGAGTATAGGTTCCTTGTTAACATTTTTATTCAGAAGAAAACAGGAGGGATGTTGACTCTTTTTGTTGTGTAAAAAGTAATGCTCATTTGGGAAACAGGATACAAGGATTCCAGGCCTTTCCTATGGGATTTAAATACCATAAACATATGAGGAGAGGCACTTGTCAGGTAATATAGGCAAAACAGATAGAGGAAAATATGAAATCTGTCAGGATTCAGACATGAGATAGGTGTGTTGTACAGTGTTATCAAGACTTGAGTGGCTCTTTCCACTTCCTCTGCAAGAATGTAGACAACATATGCTACACATACATTGCTCAGTATAGCCAGTCCCAGGAACCATCCTGCCCCGTAGGCTACGTGCTATAGAATGGCTTGCAACTGTTCTGCTAAGGAATAACTCCCTTAAGGCCAACTAGCCACCTTCACAGTACATGACATTTGGTCCTGGCTTCACGACCTTGAGACCCTGGATCATGCCTTGATACCTAAAATGACCTTGGGGGTTGGTTTCAGCAAAGTCTAATAGGTCACTCTGAAAGAGATGCCTGAATCAAACCGAGACAGCAATCAGTTCTTTGAGAGCATAGAAAGTATTTTAAAACTATGGAGATATCCTGCCATATTCTCTTTCTGCTTTGATTTGTTCTCACTCTGTTTTCATATCCTTCCACCACAGATTTAAGAGCACCTCTTCAACACCTCCATGCTTCGACAACAGCACAAACTGGAACTGCAAGTGGCCAGGCATTGAGTCCCTTAGCCCTCTTACTCAGGACCATGCTTACATACACTATTGCTCTTCTACATTCTTTCACATTTATTTCATTTTTCCAATGCTTGCAACTCCTCATAAACACTGCTGTAGCTTTATTCATGTCTTATTATTTCACAGAGGAACACACCTCCTGAGAAGAAACCTATCTTGAGAAAAAAGCCTTTTTGTGCAAACTATCGAATAGCAAGTTTTGATACAGAGAATGCAGATGCATTTAACACATGTACATGCACTGGTTTTGTGATGCAGAAAGCCTTCCTACCAGTCCAATAATCTAAATCTTGAGTCTGGTGTTCCCACGGATAATAGTGTCTCAGTAGTCATGGGGACAATATCTAGAGCTTCATCTACCCAAGCAACATAAGATCTCCAGCAGAACTGAACAGAAAAAAAACCTTTTTTTTTTGAAACTCCAATAAATATTTTCAAAAGAAATTTTGCTAAGCAGTTCTCGCTAATTTCATAGACTCTGTAAAGCTGACCATATTTTACTTGGTTCAACAATCAGAATTCTAATTTATAGCAACAAGAATTTTAGTAATTCCCTGTCACTGAGCCAAACCAGGATGATATGATTTTCCTGCCATTTCAGGAGCAAAAAGTTTAATCTTAACTGAAAAATAGCATCCAAAATCTTGGGCAGAGTTAAAAACAGAGACACGTTTTTTTGCGTGTATGTTAAATATAGTAGCACAGATTTTGAGCAGTTTGTCACAGGGATGCCATGTCATGATATATGATTACATTTTGACAAAGAAATAAGCAAAAAAGACAGCTTCAAGCAACGTAAAGACTGAACTGGCAACCACCCACTGTCAATGTGCAATACCATTTTATGGACAAGCAGAACTCTTCTGAACTTTTTTTTAGTTCAACGTCAGCCACTATTACAATTTGTGGTTTCAGTAAGCACCAGGTTAGTGCAAAACTCTAACTTTGCAATGTAAGTGTGAAACCCAGTCCACCTTTCCGAGCCATATTTAATCTCATGTTTCTTACATTTTGTCAATCTCAGCTGACAGTTTTGAGATGTGCCAGTGAAGAGATTTAGGTGAGTGCCCTGGGCCATTCTCAGACTTACCTGTGGTAGTTCTCCATGGTTCCTGTTCAAGCAGTTGTCACATGTTTCCTTGTCAAACCTTGAGGAGAAGGAAATGCCACACCACATGGTCACTGCCACATTCAGAACCTCAGAAATACTCTCTGACCTGGAAAATGTGAGCAGAGCCATACAAATTAAATTAAGACCCCATGCTGAATATACACATCAGGTCCCATTTGAAGCAACACAGACACTTCCTCCTACTCTGAACTGGCAGTTCCAGGAGGGAATAAGTTTTCTCGGCGTCCTATATCACATCTGGTAATCCTATGGATTTTTTCCTGCATCTTTTATAATATTTCTGAGGTCACTAAGGACTTCTCTTTTAAAAATATTCCTAAATTTCTAACTAGTGTGTAAAATTAGACAAGAAGAACACGAGCTGTAGTGTATAGTCACTGCACAGCACATTGTGCATCTTTATCCAGAATTTAAGCTGTATTTAGGTGTTTACATGGGAGGATGGGATACCAGAATAATTTTTCTAAACTGCTAAGCAGCTTAGGTGCCTATTTTCCATTGAGATCAAGAGAACCTGGGCACCTAACACATTAAGTAGTTTTAAATATTTTATCTGCATCTCTCAATAATTTATATTTTTGGAAATCCTACCTCTTGCAGTAAAAATGTACTGGTATTAACAGCCTAAGCCTATTCACATTTTCCAGTAAAAGACAAACTAATAGCAGAAATCATTCAGGTTTCTCCTTTTACACAGCAGCTCTGTGTCCTTACATATTTTACTCCATCCCCCAAAAGCCTCAATAAAAACCCATTTAGTTTTATAGGGTTCAAACGCCTGTATGAATTTCAATGAAGAGTGAAAACAAATTCCAGTTGTGCGAGTTTTTTGAAAGACCACTCAGCCATCAATGCTCTCATTCCTGGGAGTTGTTGCATCATCCTGAGTATCACTGTGTTTCCTGTGAGCATTAGCTATTACAGCAGCAATTGCCTGTCTTTCAGACTTTTAGGAAAGGGTTTCTGTTCCTTAAAAGACATCACATTACTGACATTTCCTTTGCATATTTTTTCGATATTTCAATTCCATGTAAATAAAAATTTACTATAAAGAAGACAGTGAGATAATACTGAAAAAATTATCATTCTATGAAGTGAGGAAGCAAGGGATCAAATCCTAATAAAGATTTCCAAACGAGTGTTAGAAATGTTCAGGGTATTAATGCTGCCCCTTGTCACACAAGTGCTGTGTTGCTTTCTCGATTGCTTCAAACAACAGACATGGAACACTTTTTCTGCAGCTCTTGCTGAGAAATTTACCACATTCATAGCAGATTTGTAATCAGAGAATATTCTAATGATTCCATAACCTGACTCTTACCAATGGAAAAGCAGAGAGGCTACATGACATCCACTAAATTGCTGTTGTACATGCAGTTTGTCTTGGAGGAGAATCTCAGAGTAAAAACTTGCATGACTCTCCAGGAATACTGCCCCCCAATAATGAAGCCGTCCCTTTTTCAGAGATTTTTAAAAATCCTATCTGTGATTCATGCAGGGAGCATTTTCCTACTGCTTACATGTTAGATATTTCACAGAAAGGCACATTTTTCTTCACTATTTTAATCTTTGAAATTGTGCAGAGGCTTGGTGCCTAACTCTAGATATTTGTTAATGTGATTTTTCTGACCTGAACATGTTTCTATAATTTCAGCCCTCCAGCGTGGCATGTTACATTTAAGTTAAAAAGACTGTGGGGATGCAAAGACGGAATTATTGTGCAAGAGTCTGAAGTTAAATTCTAACATTTGCAAAGGACAAGTTGAAAAGAAACTCTAATGTCCTAATTCATAAAGATGTTAATTTTGACAGCTAAAATATATTACTTGCAAAAGACTGAAAGAAAAGGAGGAAAATGGTCTTCTTTACCTCTAAAATGCTTTCTTCTTTGTGTGTAGCAGGTGCCCCAAGACACGTTATACTGCCTGCTTTAATTTGTCTTTAATATCAGATGTGCCTTATTGATTTCTTCTGTGTATGTTTTCATTTTGAATAATTCAGAGGCACAATTTTTTTCCATTATGGTCAATAGCCAGGGAAAATTCTGAAGATAATCAATTGAGCCCTGCCTGACGATTACTAGTGTTGATATCCCCCGAAGTGAGGGAGTCGGAAAGGCCAAGGATAATATGACACAACAGTCAATCAGTGCAATCAGTGGAAGTATCAACATTGGCTGCACGATGAGAGCCAGATCCATGTCAAGGATCCATAACGGCTCCTAAAAGTTCAGATGCTTGATTTCTTGTCATATGCTGCAACAGATGGACTATGTAAGATTAGATTCAGAAGAGCCTCTCTCCCTCTTTTTCAGAGTGATAGGATCATAAAACAGCTGTGTGGTATGATTTGCATGACACTTCATTTCTTCTTCTTCTTTTTATTTTTTTCTGTTTTTAAGCTTTCCTAGTGACAAATACCTCCAAAGAAATAAGCAGGATGAGGTCTTTGCCAATAAACACAAAAACAGACAGAAATATTATTTTGGTTTAGACCTAATGCTGATGGGTAAACCTTTAGCTAGAGATCATATATGACCACTTTAGTAATTCCCACCACATCCATCCACATAATCAGGGCACATCACGTGCAATTTATAGTGGAAAAAATGTATTTTTTTCAGTGTAGAATTCTAATGAAGTTGCCAATAGCAGCTGACAAAAGGTGGTCCTAATGAGTGCAGCTATGGACTTGAGGGTTGTTGCAACTTCAGCCCAAGTCAGGGCAAGAATATGATTGAAAAAAGGAATGCAGATGCATAGATAGATGGATAGATAGATAGATAGATAGACAGATAGATAGATAGATAGATAGATAGATAGATAGATAGATAGATAGATAGATAGATAGATAGATTATGTGTGTGTACATGTATATCTGCTGAGGTGAGTATCTCCAGAGAGTCTCCTGAGCACAGCTATTGCCATGCAGGCCAGTGAGCAGTGGCTGTGCAGTTCACCAGGTCTATTACCCAAATTCACAAAATGGAAATGTATGGAATTAAATGCTAAATAGCTTATAACTAAATAGTTTAATGACAATCCAATGTGTACAAAGTCAAGGAGTAAATTGGCAGCACTAGCTCAGTTTCCCGTGGATAACTTATTTATAAATCTCTCTGTGATTTATTATTAATCTCCTTATGCAATAATCACTTATGCATATAAACATGGCTAAGCTTAAAAATTATATTCTGATTCATGTTTCTTTGCAAAGGAAATATTTTGACTATGGAACTCAAATCATCACTATTTTAAAGGTTTTGAAGACATTAAAATGAAAAATTATGGAATATACAATTTTTGATACTTTCAGGTTTCTTTAATTTTTTGCTTTTCATCAATATATTATGGAATAAATTAGATGAGACTCTTAACTCCCATTAAATATATTACAGCTAATCTGAAGAAAAATTTTTAAACTAGAAATAGATAATTAGAATTGATATCGTTTATTTTCAAATCAGAGGTGTTGTCCATGAAAAAATCAAAATATTTTTTAAAATTTATCACAAAAGTAAAGGTACTTCCTCATAAATATTAATATGCTTTCTATGTTACAAACATATGTGATATGCTCCAATTATTTTCTTAAAAGTAGGTCACTATGCATTTTACTCCCATTTTCCGTATTCCCATGACCACAAAACACGTTATGATTCTTGTTCCACAGTCATGGAAAACATGACCATAAAAGAAGCTGATGTCTAGAACCAGAGCAGCAGACACAGTTGGGCTGGAGCTTTTATATGGTAAATGATCCACTCCACTGCAGCAGTACATGAAGCAATAACCATATGCTGCAATTGATTAACACAGGAGTGAAGCTGAGGTACTTAATCAATCGCAAAAGCCACTAATTATGAGTCTATTATAAAGCAACAGGGATTTTTTAGTATTATTCTATGAGCTAAAATATGAAACAGAAGGAAATAAAAAAATAGACACTGTTATTCTTTTCTGTAGAAAAGGACAAAGTGCCTTTTATCATCCCTTCCAGTGAGAGGAAGATAATGTGGCTCAGAAACTGTGGAGTATAAAACTAAAACCAGGACAGAGCAGGGTCTTAGTGCCTGCTTTGGCATCTCACATTTTGCATTCAGACTTCCATCCAGTCTGCCATGAGGGTTTCGAGGGAGAAACTCTTGCCCACAGCCCCAAACCATGCCCAGGCATTCACAGAGAAGAACAGGCCAGCATGGGCCAAGTCCACAACCATCGCTGACAGGGATAACCAGTATCACTCCTCAAGTCTGAGCCTGGGCCCTGCTGGGTTTGTAAGGATAAGCCAAGAAAATGAGAATAAAAATGTGCCTTGGGCAGATCTGGGAACTGGAGAGGAAAGCAAAGAAATTCAAAGAGGTTGAACATTAAATATTTTTGAGATATGTTTCTTGTCAGGACAAAACACATATTCTCAGACTCTAAGGACAGGATTTTTTTTTACTGAAAGTTAGACATTTAGTTTAACCTGTCTCCACAGTGAGTGAAGGGCAGTAGGTACTTGCAGAAGAGATTACATCTCATCTCTCTAGATGTTTTAGAATGGGAGGAATTGCCTTCTGATAGCAAAAAATGCCCTTTGGTCTCCTGTTATGGCATCATCTCTGTGTGCTTTTGTTTTGATATCCGTAAAAGTAGGCAGATGCCCAAGACCCAGTATAGTTGTCAATTCTTCTTTTCTAATGAAATCTTTTATTGCACTCAACAATGTTTATCTCCCTGCCTGAAATCATGTGGCTGGATGAGAGTATACTGCAAGCCTTTCTGGAAGACCACCAAGTACACTCTTTACAAGCTGCTCCTCCCTTTCTCTCTGCAGGATTCCTGTTCAGCTGTTGGTCTAGATCTGCAGCAGACAGTGATCCCAAATTGCCTCCTCCTGCCCCACAAAAGTGTTAGAACAGTGGTAAGAAAGTTGTGTTGTCAGAACACATATTGTCTGTGTGACACTTCAGGCTTTGTGAAGCAAGGGCAGAAGCAAAGCAAACAAATGTAAGATCTTCTGAAGCACAAGTTGTGGAAGCCTTAGGAACACTGGTGTGCAGCTGTCACTGCTTTCATGCACACAAGGAGTACACCACGAGACACCTCTGTTTGACTTAAAAATTTTCCTTGCAGAATCCTTTAAGATGCTTAATTCTTCTTCTGGCCCCAGTCACTTCTAGATGTTTTATGACTCATTTGGCAGACATATCAACAGCCTTTGGAGTCTGTTTTTTTGCTCTAAATCAGATTTTTGTCAATAAAAAGCAGAGCTGAATTTGTCTCAGACTTAGTTTATTTTGTCACTTCTCATTTTTTCACAACCCATATGTTATAAAAAGAACCAACACTTGGTTTTTCACATAGCAATGTTTCTTTATTTCAGAGGGAAGGAAAAAAATTAGAATTTTTTGGCTCTGTGCCTTTGACAGAAAAGGGGAACCCAAGGGAGTCATTAACTGTGGGGTAATCTCTTTGCTCATGGATGTAATATTAATGTAGTTTCTATAGTCTACCTATTAAATGAATTGCAGTGAAAGATTTTATCAAACCAAGCTTCTGTGAATAAAATAAATCTTGTATAAAATTCACTAATTAAGAATATTACCACCAATAATGCTGCAATGAGCACATTAGTGGAAGCTGACTTTCAGGATTGATATATTTCATTGAGTAAATGATACTTAGTACTTTGAATTTGGAGAGCTAGATTTTTTTCCTCTCATGTGAGGATTACTTCTTGGTAAAACTTTAAATAAAATATGTAGAAGTGCATTAAGGTAAGCAGCACTAGACTTTCAATTATTGGTATCATTTACTGAAAAGTTAGTAAATTACCAAACTTCTGCTACTACTCAGAGAACTACCACATTTTTCTTATGTTAATATTCTCTTTTATTAATACCAAAAGATACTAAGTGAAAAAAGTCATTTCACAGACATTTATATGCATCCAAAATAATTTTAAATGACATTTATGAATAAAGCTTTACAACCATTTTAGTAATATGCTTGATAATCAGATCAAATATGTCTCATTACTTCTTCATACATATTGATTTTAAAAAATGATAGGCCACTTGCTTAGAATTTTTGTTTATTTTTGTACAATTGTTTAAAACACTGTATAAAGATGCCTATAAAAGGAAAACATGCATGCACATGATGCTGGTTCACAGAATCACAGAATCACCCAGTTACTTGTGCTCATATTTTTTAGATCAAGAGATTACAGAAGGCATGGGTTCAAGCTTTGTTACAGGGTGACTTTAATAATTTTACATGGAAAGTCCATTCTTAAGATCTCGTAGGATATGTAACTTTCACATATATTTCCTGTTTCCCTGCTTTTCTTCAGCACATATAAATCCCAGTGCACAATTTTTTCCCATTCTTGGTCATGAATCTCTGTTTCTGAACCCTTCTTCTGTCCTATCTATTTGATAGTGTATCACATATATATACCATATTTAAGCTCAGCAAACTCAATATTGCCTGCTTCATCAACATTTCTTTCACACACTCTCACATTAAAACTCTCTTTTTTGCAGTGCACTGAGCCAAATCCCTTGTTCCCATAGAAGTGTGCCTGTAATGAAGCAAGTGGATTTCCTTCTAAGGTGTTTGAAGATGGTGCTGTAATAAAAAGAACAAGGAAGTAATATATTAAATAATAGTGACTGGCCGTATGTTGACTGCCTGTTCTATGTGTCTGTTCGAGATGCATTTTATTGTGTGACTAGAATCACTGGTCTTGCTTAGATACAATAAAAATTTTCTCAAATCTGTTGGCCATAGCACTTCACATGACAGTGAAACCGCAGATTTTCAGGTGTCAGTTCAGATGCCCAAATATAGATGCTAGCTAGTGCTAACTGGTATCCCAAAAGAATTCCCAGGCATTCATATGGGGCAGGCAGATAACTCTAACTTTGTAATTCTGTGACCTTTTGTGTTTTTAGAATAAACCTTGTTTTCGTGTTTAGTTTGCTTAGCTGAGAATCCTTTACCTTGAGTCAAGCTACAACTGCTGGTTTGGTATCACCAAGTATCTGATTAAAGAGAGATATTCCCAACTACTCCCGCTGTCCTGGGGTTTTTCTGGGTAGACAACCATGAGGAGACAACTTATCCATGTTTTCATGCACTTCCTTTGTATTCTCTTTTTATATTTCACCTAAGCATTATGGATTTATGCAACCTTTCTTTAGATCTTAAGTTTCTGAAATATCATGTCATTCTTTTGCTCACTCTTGCATTTTATCAGCATCTTTGCTCAAGTGTGCAACCCAAATCTAGGAACAGGCTTCCTCTGAGGACTCACATGCAATGTAAAATGTTGATCTCCCTATTTTATATATGACAGTCTTGTTCTCACATCTCAGAATGACATTTGCCTCTTTTTCACCTCAGCTGATTGCCACCCCTGCTTTGTTTCTGCTGTGCTACTGACTGACTAGGTATTCTCCATGCTGCTTGCATGCTCTTGAACTCTTTTTTTGTTTTCCTGGAGATTCTTGCTCAAATCCATTATGTTGATTTGGGGACAACTATATCTTTAATACAACAAAAGTATTTTGAATTTGATCTAATGCACTTAGATCCTGTTTCCCTTCTCACTTACAAAACTCCTAAGTTTAGCATCATGAAAAAACATACAAATGTAGTTTCACTTCCATAACCCAATTAATCCATATCCTACCCAGTACATGCTTCTTCAGGATACCTTTTGGAATGTTCTCTTCACAATAAAGTTCATATGTTATCTTCAGCAAAGTTTACCACGTGTCACACACGAATGTAACGGTGACTTTACTCAGCCACTTTTCTGATTTGCTCATGAAAGTCCTACATGAGAATGTTCAGACTGATCCAAAGTTAAATTATGTCACATACTTATAACCTTTCATTACATCAAACACTGATATTTTTTTTCTCTTTTTCAATTAAAAATGAGTTTAGAATGACTTGCTGTTGAAGACAGGCACATTTATATCTAGTTCCTTCATTTTCCCCCAGTTTAGTCCTAAATGGCTACACCAACATTAACATTTCGATTCAAATCAAATACATGCCCCTGAAATAAATCTCCCAATAGTCCTTATGCTTTAGTTCACACTCAGTCTCATGAGTTCCTCCTGGATTAAACTGAACTGGAAAACACCCATCAAAAGCCCACTAAACATGCTGCATGGGACCAAAGGGAAGTCAGTTTGAAGAAAGGCAGTCTGTGAACATAAAGTCTTCAACTCTGCCTCTCCACAGCCCCTCCTGCTGTGCTGCACTACTTGCTAATTTAGACTTAGCCTAAGTGCCCTTCTTCCAGTCTTCACTTAGCTTCCATTAATTCCAAAAAATGGTAGCCCTGCAGCTGTTTCAGCTAACGTCCTATGAATTTGGGGGTGAATTTTTCCATGTTATTCTAACACCTCTTCATTCAGTTTAGTTAATTTGAAAGCAGAAAAAAAAGAGTACAGTGTCCTTTCTCTGTGCCTTCTGTTATTTACTTCCCTTCCCTTCCCTGTTCAGTACTGATATGATACTTTTTGTTGCTTTCCCTCCATTCCCTCTTTAATGTATTTCTAGAACCGTGTCTGCTTGCCTTTCATCTCCCTTGCTAGCTGTAAGTCATTTTGCATTTTAGCCTTTCTGAGTTCATCTCTACATGCTTGTGCTATTATCCTCCACGCACATCCTTATTCAGCTGTCCTTGTTTCCACTTTTAATATATCTCCTTTTTTTCCCCATTCTTTACTCCTTGAAGAGTTCCTGATTCAGCCACATTGTCTCTTCCAAGCTCTCCTTCGCATCAGAATACTTTGCTTTGTGCATTTAATACAGTCTCTTTCAATAACTGCCAGGTCTCTTGAATTCCTTTATCCTTTATATTATCTTCCCAAGGGACCCTACTTACCAGTTTCCTCAGCTGTTGAAGAGTGCTTTTCTGAAGTCCATTATGCCTACTCTGCTGTTCTCCCTCCTTCCTGTTCTCAGTATGATGAGCCTGTGATCCCTTTCACCCAAACTTTTATTCCATCATCAGATTTTCAATGAGTCTTCCCATATTAGCTGGGTTGCTATCTGAAAGTGCCGTTCTTTCTACAGCCTTATCTACCACACCAAATCCTGGACACTCAATATAATGAACTGCATAATAAAGAGAATGTGATGATAGAATATGTACAGCCCAAGTCAATCCAGTTTATTCAGCACTGGTGGCTCTTCAGCTGCAAAGTTATGGGGGTCAGTGCACTTCAGTGAAAATGCACAACATCTGGAAGGACCTCAAAGTACAGCAATGATCAGAGTGTGAGAAAACAGGGACTGCAGGAAAAGATTGACATAATCAGGTTGTTCAGTCTAGAGAAGTCCTGAGAAGGAGTGGGTTGATGTACTCAGTATTTTTAAAAAAGGTAAAACAATCTTAAAGAGAACAAATAATCTGTTCTCTGTAGTGTTCTGTGGAAAAGGAAAGGGTTTAGGTTGTTACCATAAGTTCAGCTCAGTCATTAGTCACTTTCTGGCAATGAGGATAATAAATAGAAGATTTGATAGCCTAGGGGAGAATGGATTTAAGAGTGAGCTATGCAGTTACCTGTCAGGCTAATGTAACCACAGTAATCCACCAGAGTCTCACACCCACAACCAGATCCCTCTTGCAGACACACAAAATTGCAGCAGCATATATGAACCTCGTGCATATATGAAGAGTTCACAGAACAAGGACTAAGAGGAAGCACACTATGAACAGAGACATAAATGGAATGTCTAATATCCTTAGCACTTTTTAAACAGCAAGCAAATAATGAGTTCCAGTTTTATCCATCAGGCATATTATTCCTTACATTTGCCAGTGTCCTACTGTACTACACAAATGATGAAATTCCCCTTGCATGCAAACTTTCGTTCCCGTAAGAAAACAGTTTCAAAGTCAAGCCACCTCTGCATAGCATCAAGTATATGAATACTGCAAGCTATTTTCAGAGGTGTAGTGACACTATGTGCTCAGGCCTGAAGAACAGAAGAGCATGAACCTCTCTGCTAACCACTTTCTTGGTGAGGAGCAGATTTCACTGCAGTCCTTGTACTCTTCTTGATGGACAATAAGTCCATCAGCCTCTGTACTGTACCTGAGCTGACATCCTCGGACACCATGCAGACCAGCGCAATCTTAAAGAACATCATCAACACTAGACAGGATAGTTGTCACGTGAGGTACAGAGTGGTGAACCTCTGCCAGCAGAATGCAAATGTGCTTTTGAGACACCTCTACAGTCTTCCAGCTGGATTTCTAAAGAGCTGCCACAAACAGCACTCATGTATGCTAAGTACAGAAGAGAGACAACTCTTTGGCTTCATGGTGGCTCCTTCAAAATTGCTACTAGGGCCTTTGCTAGTGCAGAAAGCGAGGCAGGTTCAAGAGGCTGAAGGGTCTCAAGCTCCAGGTCTTCTGAGGCCAGGATAGTCTCCTGCCTTTGGAGTACATGCTGCAGCCCATGTGAGTGGAGTGCATTAGCTGCATTCCCCAGGAGCTGCAGGAGGCAGAGTGCATGCCTGAGGCACAGCCCCTCCTGGAGCTCCTGGCAAGGTGATGTGCCTCTGCATTCTCCCCAGTGCGGTGCCGTGCCTTCAAGGCACAATTGAGTCCTTAGTGTTTTGTCCAAGCTATTGCTTCAGAGCTTGAATTTATTATATGAACAGAGATAGCATAGCTCTTAACCAAAGTTAATCATCAAATATTTATATACACTAAATACTACAGTTACTCACAGTCAGAGATAAAAATACAGCTTTTTAGACAAGGCTACCGTTTAATGTATAGGGGTTAGTCTTTGATAAATTCCCCAAATCTTCAGTCCTTATCACAAAAATACCTTTCATTCTTCCTGTATTAGAAAAGTTATCCAGAGTTGCTTCTCCATACCTGGACACTCAGTGTGTCTCATCCCTTTCCTTTCCTCTCCATGGTAGGGAAACCATGTCAGTCAGTCTTTTCTCCCAAGTAACAAGTGATAGGACAAGAGGAAATGATCTCAAATTGCATCAGGAGACACTGAGGTTGGATATTAGGAAAAAAATATTCACTAAAAAATCATCAAGAAATGGCTGACTGGTCAAGGGAATCACTGTCCCTGGAAGTGTTCAAAGACACATAAATGTGGTGCTTAGGGACACGGTTTAGTGGTGGACCTGACAGTGTCAGGTTAATGGTTGGACTTGGTGATCTTAGAGCTCATTTCCAAGCTAAATCATTCAATGGTGGAAAGCATTTCCCACACAGCATCTACCTTTCAGTTACTCCTACAGTATGGAAAATTTTGTCCTTTATTTAAAAATCTAGATGACTTTTAGGCCTATTTAGGCCTATTTTCTTTTCAGTGGATCATCTGAAGGTGTGATATAATGTACTCATACCTCAGGAGCCATGAATTTCAGAAGGGCTGGTTGGATCTTGCTAAGATGAATTTGCCTCTGCCTACCACAAATAAGAGAGAATAGTAGCATGGGACCATGGCTTTTGCAGATGTAGGCTTTGCCCAGTTATGGATATTTTCAGTCTGGGATTCACCTAATTTACCTGATAAGGTCATGGCTTTTCCAGAAACTGGCCTCATCTAACAGCTACCTCTAAAAAGAGGGAGAAGTTCACAGTCACCCCTTGCTGGTTTTGCCTTTCTTCTGCCCAGGTGACAGGTACATGGTCCTCCTCTCTCCTGGTTGCTAACCTGGCACTTGTCAGACTGATTCGGTTTGGTGACCTACCAGGAGTTAAATACTAGTTGATGCCATTGCAGTGTTATGACAGGACAGTTTTCAAAGGACTGATGAGATTAGCCAGATCATCTACAGTGGTATAAGGTGAGCAGCAGCACTGCCCAGGTAGGAGAGGAAAGAAGAGCAGGACATAGTAACAGCAGGGAGCTTAGCCCACGACACACTCCAATAACCCACTGAAACACAGTCTAAGCAGTAAAAACTGAAGTGAAATGAGCTTCCAGCAACTGAAAATCCAAATAGAGAGCTGAACTTGACAGGAATCTCCTTGAATTTAGTACTCTGTACCTTGTTAATAAATAATAGCTTAGTTATTGACTGCTTATGTTTACAGTATAGAGACCAACACATAATACTTGATAGCCCTATGACATGAAACACCATGATCACAGGAATGCAATCCTGAACTGAACTAATTAGCCCTGCAGAGGAGGAAGATTTCTTGTTTCAAGTGCCATAGTGCTGTAATACGGGTATATTGTTTCCAGGACCAAAGCTTGTATTTGTTCTGCACGGTACTGCCTCACTCAGCAGTAACAACTGCAATTAGTGGTAGTCAGATAAATCTGATTGCCTAATGCAGATATACCTCAAGAAATTTCAAGGTTTCTGATATTAGACAGTATCAATTGGCATAATGCTGTTTCAGGAAAAATACCAGCCTGTCAGTATTCAAAGCAAAGAAAATTCTTTGTAATGTGCATAACATTCATGTTGGGGATGTTACAAGTACAGAAAAGACAATTTTTCCAGCATTATCTTATTTAATATTGTCTATGCTTTGTGGTCACAAATGGTGCTGAGTATAACCCTAAATCTACACACCAGCCAGAGGAGACATTCACTTGAAATTCTTTTAGGTTGGGAGGGCATCTGCAGTCCTCACATACCCACTGTTTGGGGTGATAAAATACCTAGAGCAGCACCTTACATTTTACGTTTACAGTTACCTTACTTTTTTTTTGAAGCAATCAGATACAAAATTTTAAAGTATTTTGTACACTTGTCAATATACATTTTCTCTTACATGTTTGACGTAGCTGTGACATTAAATTCTCACCCTTCCATTTCAAACATTGCTATACTATCTTCAAAATTTAGTGCCCAGTGAATGCAGGTTGTAGTTTTATGTCCAGGCTTAAGGTAAAAAGCTGAATTTACAAAAGCAGGTTCTCCAGTAGGACTAAACACACAGGTGATGGGGGGGAAAAAAAAGAGAAAAGAAAACTTTAAAAAAGGAAGTTAAGTTGCCTTTTCTCGAGAAAACTCCTAAGGACATGTCTTGCATATCCTATGAATCTCTTCAGCCTGTTCACCATTTGAATGTCATAAAAGGGGTGAAGTGGAACAGAGTTCAAGCCTACTTTCTTTTCATAGAGTAAAGCCTGGTTTACAACAAATGGACAGCTTCTACAGAACCGTTGGGATAGAATAAAGCCAGAGAATAAGGGGCAGTACATCACATCAAGAGCAGTAAGCAGAAAACTGAAGAACCACAAAATGAATATACACTTTTTAAAGAGTATGGGAACGGAGGGGTGAAATTTGGTTTCTGTGATCATGCATAAAGCATCTGGAATTAAGAACTGACATCATGCTGGAAGTATTATGTCATCTTAACTAGCCCATCCATCCCAAGAGAGCCGGCCAATGTCCCTACTATTATTCGGGGAGCTTCAGATCCGTTTGGCAAAATCCCCTTAAATTGGAAGGTTCATGGTAGTGGATGTTTAAAATTTTTTTGTCTGCAGGCGCTCTTTTCAAATGTCTTTTTGGGGGATTCTCCGTGCATCTGAATTATTTCATAGCTCAGTGCAGAGACTTCTAAATGCCACTGACATTAACAAGTTGTACAAAGATGATAATCTCAGTTGGGCGCCGCAGATTGAGAACGTGCCGGCTTGTATGAGTCGAACAGACTGTCAGGGATAAGAAATGGAAAGTGCATAAAGCCAAGTGTCATTTCCATAAGAACTCTCATGTTTGAGGAAAAATCTATCAGAAAGGTGTGTCAAGACCAATCCCACAAAATGCAAATCATTCTACAAATGACTGGCTTGAAATCCAAAGTGAAGCAAAATAGAACTGGAAAGCTTTTGCAGGGGGAAAGACGCTGTTTTCAGACAAAGAACCATTAACAAAATCCATATAAAAATTGTGGAGTTCACAGGAGAACTAAATTGGGCAGAGAAGCTGACATAGAAAAGGTTATTTACTCAGAAGCTACCTGAGCGATCATATGTTTTCAGACACTAGAAAAAATTTCTACAGCTATTAGAAAGGGAAACTGGAAGTGGTGTTCTTGTAAAGGGCAACTTTGAGCAGTGACCTGAAGCATATTCAGATTAAACACGCAATTCTGATTGAAACCATCAAGGACTGGCTTTACTCACATCTAGTTATGAAGATTTCCAGTTGTTTTTATTAAATACCTCAAGCACTGAAGCTAGTCACAAACTCTTATTAACAATTCCAAGCAAGGTCTGCAGCAAGACTAACTGTAATTTCCAATTTTATCACTAGCATTCAAAATGAATTAGCACACCGGTGAATTTCGGCAAGTGTTTTCCTTTTATTTTCCTTTCCATTTTTTTCCAAATGGTCAATTTATTCAAAAAAGCATAGCAAAGTCAGTTAAAGTGCATGAAATTAAGAGCAGTATTGACAGTCAGTGTAGAGAAAATGCCTGATTTTGCAGGTTAGTGTAGGAACACACATCTGCTATCGGTGGTCTGTATTACAGCTTCACTATGGAAAAAGTTAAACTGTGACTGAGGAGCATTAATGGACATTATGGACAAAAGAGAGGCAAGTGTCCTCAAAAGTGTGCATTTCTTTAATAGAAATACCGATATTTAAATCTAGTCGCAAGGACAGGTGTGAACAAGAAAGAATAATAGAGGGACTAGGAGAGAGATCCACAAAGGGATTTAAATGACACTGAAGTGTTTAACTACTATTTTATATATTTAAATCCAAAAGCTACTTCTTTAGGATCTCTGTTTAAAACCCAGTTGATCCCAAGTGGCCTCTGCCCCCATCATGCTCCCAGTTGCTGTCATTCAAGGTTGCCCAAGAACCCTAACTTCCTTGTTTTTCCCATTCCAGAAGTGTCTCACTGCTGTGCAGCATCTGCTTCATACCTTTAGCATATTTAAAAGGTTAGGGTCCCTACAACATGCTGGCAGAAGAATGAATGATAGTGAATCTCAGAGAAGTGGTAACCCGTGTTGTGCAAGACTGAGATTAAGTCCCTCCGTTGCTTAAAGGAATTTGAATCCACAGCTTCAGGGAGGATACCACAGTCATCTGACTACTAAGTAGAATGACCTCTCTTTTCTGAAGCTGTGTCACCTTTCACGCAAAGGTTTCAGCTAGAATGTCACTGTCACGTGCTATTTCAGCCTGGGAGAGGAAGGTAGAGGCCTTGGGAAGGTACAATCTTTGCACTGAAACTTGTTAAAATATTCTTTCAATTTCTCGTATTGACTGCCAGTAGAGGATATCACACTGTGAACATCACAGTCATCCACTACATCTGCTAAAGCCTCATCACAGTGACTGCAGGGAGATGCAGTTCCTTTGCTGTGTTTCATTAACAGCCTGTCCTTCTTTTTTTTGGTGGCTTGTTCCCTGAGTGCCTGATGAGTTTGGTGGTGCCTGATAAGTTAGCATAATATGAGAATTTGTGGAAAACTTTAGGAGGAAAGAGAAATGAGATGTGTGCACGTTCACCATAGGGATAGTCAAACAGACATGAGTTTGGATATAGTGGCCCTTGGGAGAATCCTCCCATGCCCTCCTCTAGAAAACATTTAGTGAGAGTCACTGCTTAAACCAAGTCTAAGCACTCATTGGCCAGATGGTCAACTGGCCCAGTCCATACCAGTACATAATATGACAGCTACGCTTGGCTATTTCTTGTTGCCAAAGTCCTCCAAAGCAGCACTTGCGGCTCTGGAGAAATGTCATGTCAAACTCAGTAGGCTTCTGCAGCTTGTGTAGAAGCTAATCAGCTTTTACTGAACACCCTCTACGCTGTAAACCAACACTGTGCACATGCTGTTTGCTAAAATTGCAGGGTGTTTTTCCATCAAGTTGCCTTTCCATTACATTATGCCCTGTGATTTATATTGCTAGCTCCACTGGATTGTGAGTACTGCCGTGGAGGGGTATCTGAAACATCCAATTCATAATTGAAGTTGTGGATGTATGCTATTGTATCTTCCCTCGTTTGATTGCTGCATATACAGTGTCACTTTAAAAGGGGCTCTAAACATTTTTGAGGGTGCTGTTTGTGAAAAAATTTCTTTAGTGACCCACTAGATGATTCTGAGTAGATCAAAATCAAAACGGAGTTTTAAACATTGTTTTACCTATTTCAGATGATAATATTATGCTTTTCATAAATAAAACATTTTGGCTTTATCAAAGTAATTATTTGTAATACAATTATCTGAAGTTACTGAATAAAAAATGTTGCAGGCTATGACAGGAAATAATTTGAGATTTCAGCATTTCACACATTTTAAAGACAAGTGCATTCTGAAATGTGAAAATTCCTGTGAAATGGAAACATCATTTTGCAACCAGTTCTACTGATTGACTTCTTTTAGTACTACAGATTGCCGTTGTATTTTTATTGAGAATTCCTGAGGTCTGATTCCAAATATTCATTAACTGGGATTTTCTAGTAGATACTTTTCTCAATTTTCTTACTCTCTTCCTTCCACACCTTTCTCTAACACTCTGACTACTGTTGTTATTTGACAGATTATATGTTAAAGTAGATATTTTAATTAAAGGAAAAAGTATATTGGCAGGTCAAGCCAGCACCACCAAGTGCTCCTGGATATTTAACAGCAGAGAAGCCTAAGTGAAGGTAGCAGAAAAGGACAATGTTGCTTGTATTCACAGCCTTTGGTAGTTATTTTGGAACTCTGAGGGCAGCAGGTCCCCCTACACAGCAGCCACAAATTCATCAGACTTGTCAATAGTGGTGTAAATACCTGCAAAACAAGTATTGTGTCCTGATACAGGGGTCTGCAAAGATAACTACCTATCAGCCAGCTGAGAAAGCCTTTTGGTCATTATTATGATCTAACATGAAATGTTCCAGAAAATTTATTCTGGATGAGGCAGCAGCTTCTGCAGTGTCCTTGAGATAAGGCATCATGAAGGTATCCACTTCTACCCCTCCTAGAGCTGGCTTTGCACTCTGGTTATTCTCACAGTATATGATGGCATCTTAAAAACTTGCCTGGCAAGGGAATTAAGTGAAAAACTTTTCTTCCTTCATCACTTATTTTTATCTCCCTTCCCCCAGTCTTACATTATATGAACTGATGCACTTCAGTATAATGCAAATATAATAGGAGGGTGTGATTAGATAAATGAGATTTTTCATTTCAGTCAATGAGATATTGTGTCTTGCTGCTCTTTACTTTAGATATCTATTTTATTCTGACTAGCAAAACAGAGTTCTTCACAAATGAAATGAGAAAATATTTCATCAGGTTTCCCTCCAAATAATGGATTAGAACATTTTTTTCAGATTTTCACAAATAATTATTGTTTGAACTACATGTGGCAAGAACAGTTATTGCATTGTTGATACATAATACTCATGCTGTGCAGACTGAAAAAAAAATTAATTTTTCCTTCCAAATGTTTCTCACCTGTAAGAAGTAATTAGGATTTCTATTAATTGTAGAGTTCAGGGATTTTTGTTTCACTGTAGCACTGCACTGGAAAGGAGCAAAATCAATTTTGTGATATAATTGCATTTACAGGGAGAAAGAGAACAAAAGGGTCAGATTACTAATATACAGGAAATATATGTATGTGTATTCCTTCTTACCATAAATACTGGCATTTTATTTATTTGTATTAATCAATGCATGGGGAGCCTACCAAGAATCATTAAAGCAATACATAGTAAAGACAAACCAACAACAGAATAATTTTTTTTAAAAAAAAATGAAGTATCAAGTTAAATATTTAGCTAAAGAGCACAAAAATAACCATCCTACTCAGAAAAAAATTCAATTTATAGCTAATCAGAGGAGAACGGGGGGGAAAAAAGGAGGATGACAAAGAAAATCAAGAAAACAATGCAATGAGCAAGGAAAGATAGGTTCCTTCAAATAAACTGTATTCCCCAAGCCATGGAGATAGTTGAAATCAGATACATCATCACTTCAATATTTTTCAAGGTATGACACGTATGAAAACAAAGAAAATAAACTGAATTGTTTATGTTCTTTTCCTACCTAATTTTAGTGTTTTCTTGAAAGAAATGTTTTCTATTGCTCAGTGTACAAAAGGTACAGACTAAATTAAAAGTGATCTCAAAGCAGCCATAAAAATAATGCACTAAAATCCAAAAGACCATTAGAAATATGTTTCTCCTAAAACTGTTTCTTCCAAAAGTATTTATTTACTGCCTAAATAAAACTGTGTTAATTTTAAAGGTTTCATGTACTTTCCTCTTTTTCTTTTCTACACCAAACAAAAAAATAAATATATGGGTCACATAGTGTTTTATAACTAAAACACCATTCAACCCTGTAGCAGCAGAATAGGTCAGAGCATCTCCTACTATCCATGACACTTGACAACTAACTCCCCTGCATTATTTTGGATCACTCCAGCATCTCCTTCAAAAAGTATTTTTTTCTAGAGGATCTCAGCAGTGGATGTGTGAGGTTAACAAAGCTGGGTATCTGAACTTAGTACTAGAAGGCCCAGTTGATGAGAGTGCTGAAGTACCTCCATACATTTTAGATGTGCACTTTAAATGATTTTCCTGAATCTGTACCTGAAAAAATACAGTATGTGTGAGGTTCTTCTTGGCCAGCCTGAGATGTTTTATATGTTGACATTTACATATAAATTAGTTGTCTAGATATTTAGGCAATGAGGAGCACTAGACATTTGTAGATCTCAATTCATATGACATATTTGGACATCTACTTTCAGAAGAGAAGTATCACTCCCCAGAAGCATATTTTTGTTGTTGTTTGTTGCCTGTAAAAGGAGTCTAAGCAATTACCTCTGATTGAAACTAATCCCATCCTAACTCAGTAAAGATATGTTTCCACTACCTTTGGTCACAATCACTTCGAAAATATTTTAACAGGAATGAGTTGCCTTCTACACAACCTCCATAAAATGAATTCATTTTGTCTGTTACCTTCCTACATTCTTGGTATAAACGCATAGGCGTTTTCTTCTAGGTATAAACCCACTAGAGGAAATGAAAGCAAGGAAGTGTCTTCCACCTAAGAACTTGTAATTAAAACACAGCTTTACACTCCGGTTTCTTTAAACATGCCACATTGACACATCCATGTCAGGACAAGAATCTCTCTGACATGGAATCCAGTGGATGTGGACTCCATGCCAGCTGTGCCAGGAGGATGGTGGTAGTGAGAGCTAAGGACAATTGCTGTTGACAGTGAGATGATCTGCAACAGAATTAAACTTGCACATGGCTTCTGTTGCGGTTGACAACAAAGGGAAAGCAGAGAGAGGGTTCTGGAGGCTCCCAGCACACAAAAAAAGAAAAAAAAATAGAAAAGTAACAGACAGATGTGCTGAATCTTAAAGTCCAGTGTAAATGCATTTAGGTCAGGAAAAGTATAAAGAAAAAGGGAGAAAAAAGTCCTAAAGATGTTCATCAGCAGGTTTATAATTACTTCAGACTGTGAAAAACAGCAGTAGTCTAATTTTTCCCCTCCTGTCTATTTCTTCTTACAGTATCTAAATGGTCAATGCAGATAAACATCTAAGTGTGCACACAACTGCATATTGAAACCACATCTCTTTTTATTCTACCTTGAATTTTCTTTTCTTCCTTTCACTTACAAATAGAATAAAGACAGGATATTATGCCAAACTGGACAGTACACAAATTAATATTTCTCAGGTTCTACTGTCTGGCTGCTTTTATACCATTTGTAGTTTCATTTTTTCTGTGGTGATGAACAGGATTTGGTTTTCACTCTCAAAACTAAGAGCTTCATTAATGTAGGCTGCAATTCTTTTCACATCTTAGTGATTTGCTGCTAATTTCACTGTTGTTTTTCATTAATTCTGAGCAGTACTTGGCAGGGTGAATTCTAAAAGGATTCTAAGTTGGTGGAGGGGATGGTGATGGCATTTCAGCAAATCTTTTCTCAAAACTGGTGACCTTAAAGGTATCTAGAAGAGGTGATTGGCTGGCATGTCCTGTAATCTTTGCTTTATTAGAAATGGCCTGTAAAACTACAGTTGTCTGTACCGCCTCCCTTTTTTCTGCCATAAAAACTGTTTGGAATTTTTCAGTCTTTTGGAAGTGTCTCCAGAGTATCAGGAGCTCTGACTAGGCTATAGTGACTAATGCCTTAAGTGCTGTTAAGAAAATTACCAGAAGAAAAATAAATTTCATGCAGTCCCAAGGTAGGCTTCATAGACTTCAATTGTTTAGATTTAGATTGTTTAGAATTAACAGTGTGTGGGCTTCTTAAATGCTTATAAGATAGTATAGCAGTATAACACTGCCAGGTGTACTAAGTCACTTTATTGTCTTTTCTNGGACAGTTCCCTTTTTTTTTTTTTTTTTTTTTTTTTTTTTTTTTTTTTTTTTTTTTTTTGCAACTGGGATGACTTTTCAGAATGCAGCTGTGTGTCTACCAGCACTTCAGAATGCTAATAGGAGAGAGGGAGAGAAGTTCCCAGAAGAACCTGATTTGCTAGACCTGTTCAGACTGACCTTTAATCATTTGTACTCTGCTGAGTATGATACTCCTGTGATTGTCAACCATTACACACTAGTCTGGTGGTTAAATGACTTAACCAGGTTATACAGTAATTCTGGTCCTAAACTACCCAGCCAGGTGTGGAACAGCCAGGTTCTATGTGCACCCTAGCCTGTGGTCTCACCCTGAGAAGATCCTCCACCCCGCAGGTGTGTATTCAGCGTGTGTTCGCACCTTTCCTTCGGAAGTAGGTCCAAAGGACATAATTAGGGCATGCATATCTATAAATTCTTGCCCTCAGACTGAGAAGGCTGTAGAATATTTTCTTGTCTTCTTCATGGAAAGCTTTAAACACCCAGCTATGGTGCTAGTTGAAGATCTAAGTACTTAAGAGAAAGCAATCAGATACAGAATTGCCCGTTGTTGCCCCTTTGCGACTGATTGCCATTGACATCACAGAAATCGGCCTGAAGTCTCTCACAAATCCCTAAAGAAGTGTCTAATTATTTTGGCCACTCTGCATGCCAGAGCGGGCACCTTACCAAGCCTGCTGACACTCAAGCGACTTTTTTGACAGACAGACTTTACTGACTGCCTGTCCTAGTGACACTGCAGAGGATCAGTAGCTCCTCCTTTGATGCTAGACTGAGTGCCAGAAACTGAAACAGAAATGTAGAAACAGAAGTGCTGTCTCTGGTGCTTTAAAGCCCCTGATGGATTTTTCTTCCATACAGTTGCATTGGCTGCACACATACGGGAACAAACTGGCATTAATAAATTAATTTAGAGTGACTCCTTTAAAATGACCATCAAAATGTTGTGGTGGGGACCAGGCTTGCTTTGCAAGGGGAGAGGCCTGTCTCTGATTCCTTAGAAGAGGGACGCTTAGTGAAGAGGAACGGGGACAATAGCAACACAGTTTCAAGTAAAATTATTTTATGAGCTTCTCAATGTGTTCCAAGAATCTTCTGAAGTTTAATTAAAATACAACCTAGCAGCATCCCTGAGTACTTCCCATTTCAGGGGCTAATTGGAACATGAATCTCAGGTGCCAGGGCAGGAGTGGAACACTGGCCGATATAGTGCCAGCTTCCCCCTCAGAGTGAGCCACCTGCTGCAGCACTTCTGAGCCACACCAAGGAACACACTTGCTTGCTGCCTTCTCATTCCTTCACTTCTTTTTTCTTAACATGACTAAATTTGGAATTATTTAAAATGTCTTCTATCTTTTTATTTTTTAGAAAGGCAGGCAGTGCAGAGAGCTGCTGGCATTTTGAAGCTAAAAAAGGGTTATTAGCAGCAGAGAAGTACAGAGGCTTTAGGGAGAATTTCTGTATCTCTTGCCTCATCCTATCCACACCTCATCCTTAATCGTGCTCTCTTTCAGTCTGGAAGAGCACACATTTAGTGTAACCTAATAGTTTTCCTTTCTAGTCCCCTCTTTCTCCTTTGTGCTTTCAATAGATTCAAGGATCAAGGCCCAGATATTTCTTTTGGGTTGTTGAACTTTAGCGAATAAGAATAAAAATGAACAAAGCCAACAGTTTTTCATAAGTGATAGCCAACAGAAAACTTCCTCTGGCTGAAAAGTTCAAAGACTCTATTTTCAGAGACAGAGGATCCTAGCTTTCCTATCTTGCCTTTCTGGATAAATATTTTGTTCTATTGGGACAGAAAGAAGTAGCTGTGAGTGAGTTTGCAGCCAAATCCTTCACTTAGGGATGATTTTGAGGAATACTCTGTGCAAATGAGTCTGGAATGCCTGTGGTTGGATAGAAGGACAAGAGTGCAGGAAGGAAGCAAAAATAGCAGAAGGGAAAGAGGGAAGAAACCAAAGATAAAAGGAAACAGTAAAAGATTAATAGTAGGCAGGAAGGAGAGAGAGGGAGAGAGAGAGAAAGCAAGGAGAAAATACAAAACATGAGAAGGGGTTATTTAAGGTCTACTTTGATTTATCTTTATGCAGAAATCAATCTAGTCCCCTCTTTTTCCCGAATCACTTCTTCCATCTTCTTTCTGAGGCATGGAAAACCAGTTGTTTATCTTTCCGGGTGAAAATTTAACGCTGGTTCATATTGTGACGTGGCAAAGATTTGTCTAGTTGGTTTTTTAATTCTTTTTCAACGTGTCCTATAAGGGAGTCAGTATTTATTTTTCTTTTGTTTCTCTCACTGCCTAATGCCAGAAGTTTTCAACATGCAATAGGTGTTTTCTTGGGCAGATATGGGTAATTCAGGTCCTGAATTAGCAAGTTCATAGACATAACTTAATGCTCAGATTCACCCCATGCAACATAACCCTGAAACTTCCTAGGTCATCTGTTGATAAATGAGAGCCATGTCTCCACTGGGCAAATTAGAAGTTAAAATTATTCACCTCAATGTACATAACTTTGTATTTGTCAGCACAGAAACATACATGTTTAATTTAAAAAAAAAATCAAAGAAAGAAATCTGTTGTCTTTGTATCAAGAATTAAATTATTCTGGAAATGTGTTTAAAGGATATATACTCTTTTTCCTTTGAAATTGCATGGGGAAAATGAGGTATGAAAGACATCTCTGCTGGTACAGGTCTGCCCCTTCTTAAGTCCATGGTAAAATCTTCAAGAGGAGTTATGAAAGCAGTGCAAAATGTCTGAGAATTTTACCTTAGAGGACAGATCTGCAAGGGATTTTAGTTAAATATCATAGCACCTATCCAACAGATGTACCGTTGCAGCAAAATCTACAGTTCTGAGTTAGATGTCTGTTTCCCTATAGATTGTATGGAAAAGATAGAATCCACATGACATGCTAGGCAAGGAAGCACTTCAGGAAATGCATATGCCTTAAACCTTTGCCCTGTGCTGCAATTTACTTTTGAATTAGAGGAGATGCTGTCTTCCACTTGGGATTCCATGATTCTAAAGTCCTGAATTACAGCATTTTATTCCCTAACGAAAGGGGGTTCTGTTCCTCTTCTAGCTTTCGGATGATAAAAGGGCCTAGGAAACACACACTTCATTTTCTTTGCCACATGGAACTACAATCTCCCACCTCCTAGAGAAGTGCTTGTTCTCCCCAGCCACAGCTTTCCTGGATAATTAAGTAATCACTGGAACAGACAGAAAGCGTGAAGTTACTTGATAGTCAACGCCCCTCCCCACGAGAAAAAAGAAGCTGGGTTCCAGTTCGTGAACCAGTGTATGTATTTAATACTAAGTAATCATTACAGCAGTGACTGGAATCCAGATCTCCCTTTTTCCCAGGTGACTGCCTTAAGTACCAGACTCTTTCTGTCTTCTGAGAAGCTTGTTCTTTCACTAGCTTAATGAATATTTAATCACTCTCTGTGAAGTGGAACATCACATCTCACAAGGAGAGGCTGTGAGCAGCCAACCCCAGAAAATCTACTAGCCTGATGCTTAGAACATTTTGGTGAGAGATGCAGTTTCAAATCCTTAACAAAACAGAATGAATTGAATCAGAATTTTCTACCTTTAAATGACAACAAGTTCACCCTAAACTTAAAGCATATGCTCTGTTCTACCTTTATGCAACAAATCCTGAAGGGCTTGGCATCCCCCATTCATTTACAGGGCCACAGAACTTGGCAAGGTATATCAGGAGTTAAACCTATTCCTATCACATTACCTATACAATAAATGTGTTAGATAAAATAACAAAATCCAAAGATTGTATAGGCATGTGTTACATATCATGGGGATCAGGATTTAGGTAGTTATCAGATTGGCCAGAGGCAGATTTCAGACTCTTGGATAATTTTAATAACGAAGTGCTGGCTGCTTGGGCACAGTCTCAAACAGTTATATCATCTCCTAATTCCCTTTCAGGAGTTAGGAAAATTAAGAACCTTAATTAGGCAGTCACAGACTGCCTAAATTGGGTGCTTAGGCTTCCTAATTGATTAGTGGAGAGAACTAGGCACCAAAGAGCAGTCCAGAGATTTTGCCTACCACGAGCAGACTCACGTAAAGATAGCAGCTATGAAACACACAGAATTTGGCTATACCATTGCCTCCCTCTGAAGTTTATACATTGATGTTAAGAGATTCATCCAGTTGACTATATATAAGCATCTGGACCTGTAAATGTGTGCAGGGTAGACCTCCAGCTGCCCTTTTGTTGACACCCCAGGTTTATTTGGTTCCATGTGTTATGTCCACCAGCTCTGCAGACGGATAAACCTAGGATGTTTGAAATAGCACTAGGGCCTTATTCAGGGACAATGGAATTAAACCTCAAGTCATCTCAAGCTGAAACAAGTCCTGAACCCAAATCTTAATCCTAATGATAAGACTTTCTTAGAGAAAACAGCAGGATCAATTCCAGTTGTGTTTTAACAGATGTACTTAAAAGCTGTAAGATATTAAGGCTTCTTGTTTCAATGATATGACACCACTACACTGTTGGCTTTGGCACTGGAGATATATCAATTTACAGTCCTAAATGATAACTTTGTTTCTCAGCTTTTCTGTGAAATTCAGGGGAAGAACAGGAATTAGAAACTTAAATATTTTGTGGGCCTCCCAGGATGAACTGGCAGCTGAGCAGAAGATTAGAGCAGTAGGTTTTGGACTTGGATCTCAAAAGTAAAATTCACCTCACCTAACTTTACTTTTACAGCTCAAATGCCCATGACCGGACAAGTCACTCCAGATTCCCTTTATCACTGACAAAGGCAGCTTCAAGGGTGCAAGCCATCTCTCCATAAAATCAATGTCTCCTTAGGTCCATGAGGGACTCATTTTCCTAAATATAGCATCTAGTGCCACTCTAGGCAGCATAAGATGTCGCTCCTGGCCTTGGTAAGTCAGGTATATAGGTCCTGATTTGTAGCTGTCATTCCAACACACAATATAGCTATCTTGGTTACCCTACCACCCCTCCAGTGGCACTTGGCACCTCAGCAAGAAATATCACCAAGATCTTTGAGTCTCCTGATCCAATGAACAGAATCACGTCTCACTAGTCTGTCTGAAACTTCCACATCATCACTTATGGAAGGCATTTGAAGGTCTGGAATAGAAAAACTTTTAATAGTACTATTTAATGTGAGTAAGGACCATTCCTATAAAAAATGAAGCCATCTGAATTTCATCACAAACATTTTACAGTTAAACACCTAAAAACTAGCTCTTTAGTAATTTTGAAATGTAACTATCCTAGAAAGCTCCTTTAAAAAGGAAACAAAATCATCTGTATACTCATTAATTATTAATACTGAAATGTAAACCATAAAAACACATAGTTTTACCTTAAGCCAACAATGTTGTACTTTTTTCATCTTTGTGTTAAATATACAACATTATTACGGATAAACAACTACTATAAATATTCTATCACAAACCAGTTATAAAACAATATCTTTTTCGGTACATTATTTGTTCATACCTTTAAAAACAGGTAGAAATAAAAATGTATACTATACTTTAAAGTGATACATAAAGAAACCTGAGGAATAACTAGCTCAAAATTAAGGTTTATATGCTGTATCTTTCTTGTTTAATATGAATGCTCATTATAGAGGGAAAGTAAAGTAAAAGATATTTCTTATTACCCTTTTCCTTGTTTTTGTGTATGATGGGTAGGAGCACGTTCTTAAATTTTAACTCCTTTTTAAAGTGTTTATATCTGAAGATATTGTCATTGCTTTCATTGTTAAAACTCTTTCTACCCATACTTAGTAAATATTTTTTACAAACAGTATGGTTCAACCAATAGTCATTACAACTCCTGTTTACAGGAGCAGTCTGTCATGGGTAAATAAAGGCTCACCTATAACTACCACCCTCTCCAATCTGTCTGTTTCTCAAAAGTCGGCAAATGTAGTCTTCCCAGCTTCCAACAGGGTAAATAGACTGGAAATCTCCAACCAAAGAAGCAGGTTTTGCCTTTAAATTTTCTCCACTGGAACTAGAACTAGTAGCCCTGTACTACTTCTGGCTCCTGAAGCCCCATGGATGCGCATGTATGTATATTGGCTAATGCATACAACGCATCTGTGTTGTACAATATGCTCCTGCCTGCCTTTTTTATGGTCAGATGACTATTGAAATCACATAAATATTTTACAGGAGGAAAAGGATTGATTCTCCCTAGCTGTAACCCTCTAAAAATGAAGAGAAATAGGTACCTCCAAGGAGTGATTCATCTATCCTGCATGAGATACTTGTTCAGAGGTGGACTGAATTCCCATGAGCTGTTATATCTTTACACTGACTCCAAAGAGACCTTGAACAAACAGTTCAGGTTCAATGCCTATTTTTTGAATGTCTAAAGCCAGCTGAAGGGAATCTCACCCTAATTAATTGTTCTGTCCCAAAGGAAGAAATCAGTATTACTGTATCTACACAAAAGGAATTGATGATATCCATGTAGCCAGCATGGTATAACAGAAGATTAATACTGCTCTCACACCCACTCTCCACTGTTGCTTCCTTGCCACCTCTCTGTGGAAGCTGCCTATCATGGCTAGCTATCTCAGCTACTTTTCCTTTCCTGTACCTTTGCCAGATAATCACCCCAAACTCTCAGGCCCAATGCTGCAGCACCATCCTGACCAGGACCAGCACCCTCACGCTGGCAGCATGTGCACTGCGTCATGCTCAGCCTTGATCTTTCTGAAAGCCTGGGCTTTCTGCTGGGATTGTGCAGCCTTAGGTCAAGTTCAGGGGTGAGAAGGGGAGAGGAGAAAAAGGCAGACTGTATTTAAAATACCTGAAATACCATGAGGGATGCCCACTGCATAAATTTTTAAGAGTAGAGGTAAGTAACAAAAATTAAAAAACAGCTAAATATGTAGTCATTCAAAATACTTTTTGCTATTGACCCTGGGGGTAGGTGACACTTCCTCTTTTTATCCACCTTTTCTTTCCTCTCCTCTCTACCATCCCACTTAAGGCAAAGAAACCAGGCTGGATCTCTGAGAAGGCAAAAGGAAATTTCTAGCCCAACCAACCAATCTGCTGTTCTTCCTTCCACATGAATGACTATGGAGTCATTGGCACATCTGCAGTCAAAACAAATTCCTGAATGAAGAGACTCCCTATTTTCTCGTACTCTTTTAAGACCCACCCAAAATTCATGTAAACCTGGGCCACAAAGACAAGGTGAGGAGACACAGCTCTCCAAGGCTGATTAATTAGCTGAGGCTTTATATCTGTGCTAGTGCCGTGAAAAGGATAGGCACCTCCAGAGAGCTAATCACAGTCAGTTGTCTTCAGGTGAAATAAATCTCCACTCAGAAATGCCCACCTATCTATTCATGAACAACAGCAGAAATCTAACTGTTAGCTTAGACTAGGCAATTTGTCTCTTTTCTGGTTAAAGGTAGGTGGGATGAACGTACAGCTCAATGACCATTTTCTTTGGTCACAAGGCTCAGTCTGTGATGACTGATAAATACAGAGATGCCACCCAGCATGACAGATGTGCAGATGAAATCAGCCAACACATGAGTTTCATCAGATTCACTTTCAGACCATTAATTACAGCAGGTACCTTGGGGTCTGCCCCCTGCAGGTGCCTTGGTAGTGGTGGTAATCACATTTACTCTGAGAGTAAGGAACACCCAGAAGCCATATACAAAGCACAGTGCCGAGTAGTGCCAGACCTAAAGGGCACACCACAGAATAAAGAAGAACGAGAAAAGATATAGACAAAATAATGTATGGGAAGATAGCAAATACAATGTTTCTTGTATGAAGAAGTGAGCAGTGGAATGGGAAGAATGAGCTCTGGTAAATGGAGTATGCTGTGCAGAAAGACCAGGCTAGGTGAAGGGACTGAAGGTCAGATGGGGAGAGGGAGTGTTTTCTTTATATCATATCTTGACAGTAACACAGAAACCTTTTCCTTGGGATCAGTGGGCATTCCATGTCCATGTACAGCTTTTAAAATGAATATATGAGAAAACTACTGCTTAATGGTTGTGGTGATTATTGCCCATCAGAGATTGCGTAGAGACCATCAAGCTCATTCCACTTCAGATTATGGCATGAACCAAAATTGAGGTCCTCAAGGTGAAAAGCAAGGTTTTTATCCACTATACTAAAGAAGCTTTTTTTTTATATTAAGCAACTGTGAAAGAAAAGATTGTGCAACAACTAGAAGTACACTGTAAATATCAAGGTTACCAAAAGTCACAGAGCAACCTTTCCAATAATCTGAAGTGGTGATAGGAAGAGTTACACAGCGAATTTGTGTTGATGCAGAAATCATTAACCCTACACCCTCACTTGGATTTGCATTAAGGAAGCAGCTGACGATATTTTCATGCTCATTGCTTTTACCCTACCAAAACAGTTTAGCAGGTTGGAAAGTTTGCTGTCTTGGCATATGTGTGTCCATCTATGTGTCTGTGAATGTTTGCTGGGAAACATATAATGCCCTAAGTCCCTTATATTACAAAATAATGTGCATATATTACTCAAATATTTTAAACAGACACTCTTAAAGACCTCATAAGGTGATTCAATTATGTGAATCCAGATTCTGCCAATTTAGCAGTGGTTAAGGAATATTACTTTGGGCAGTCCTACTGAAATATGTAAGATTCTTAGGAAATGAGTTAGTCATGCAGAATCTAACCCAAACCGTTATTTCCACAGATCACTGTTAACAACTGTTTGTGTTCTTAGTCTTTACAGCCTGTTGCCACCTCTGTGTTCCATGGTTTGTCCTACCCTTTACAGATGAGCCCTTGTAAAGCTAGAGATCATTGGGATGCCTGAGTCCCTTACCCACATAAACCAGCAACTACTCACATTATTTTTCAGTGACAATGATTTGAAACCCTACAGTGGGCAGGCAATTTTAACTGGAAAACCAGGAAAGGCTATTTAATAGGGAAATAAGTAATCAGGAAGCAAGTAACAGTGAACCATTAGCATGGTTAAGAAAAAATAAACAGAAAAAAAGTAGCTGAAAAAGCAAGGATAAAATTAAAGAGTAATGATGATTTATAGTAAGATACTCTGAGACATGACAGAAGTCTCAGTACACCAAAAGGAAAATCTTGTTTGCTCAAATTATTTGTTTCTTCTGTCTAATGAATGTAATTCTAATATACAAGTGATAACACTGGCATTTCTTTGAAATGTTGATTCAGTTTAATTATGAAAATCACCAAGGTATTTTCTGGCTGCTGCATCACTCCCTGTACTAAGATTAATCACATCAACATCATTCATTTAATCTTCAAAGAGTAAGCAGTTGTCCACAAAAGCCTTCAAATAGCTTCATTAGTGCAATTTTTCAGACTCAAACACTTATCTGGCAGCATATGATTGAGAGTAAGGAAGGTCATTATATTCATCTGTTTCCTAATCTAGTTTATTTTTTTAATGTTTCTACATATTTTTTGTGGATAACTTTAAGCTCCACTTTCTTGTCCTTTATTATGGACAACCAAACCATGTGCAGTTCAAAGACAGATAAAATTGTTGGTGGCTATCGTGATTTACTCAGTTTGTGACAGATGAATTTGAACCAGAATGTGCTCCTCTCCTGAGCCCAGCACTGATATAACATACATATTGTTTTTGTCACCAATCACAAAAAAACCTTAAAATATGTTTACTTAAATATGCAAACAGGGTTAAAAAGGTGAAACACACAGTAATGTGCCTGTTTTCAATGCCAGACTGAGACTTTTTAACCATGTTTTAGAGAATAAAAATAAGTCCAGCCTCTCCTATTATTAATATTTAATTACATGCTGAGAGCATCATCCTCTTCAGTCTCCCATGGATGCTAAAAAGACCTTCCCTTATTTCATATTACTTAAAAACTTCTCTAGCACAACCGTGGGTACTTTCAAAAAATCATGGTACCCAGTGTCCCACTAGCTGATTCTGTGACACAATCTTTGAACTGTTTAAATTTTTTTCAAATATAGCATTGCAACCCAACCTATTCACACCGAGTGTAACAGCTCACAACCAAGATCACAGTGACAACCTGGTCAGACAAAATTATCTTACCTACATAGCACTAAAATAGCCACTGATCAAAATATGCTTAGTTCTATTATTGAAAACTAAAGCCTCCAGGTTTAGTTTTGAAGATTTAAAAAACAAAGACTATATTAAAGTTTCTGCTAACATATTTGCCTGCAGCTGTCGGTGAATTTTGCAAAAAAATCCATCAATCAGAAAAGGGGAAGCCTTGAAATGCCAGGCAGCAAATGTACTTTTTAAAAATATAGACTATTCAAATAACTATAAACTATAAAAATAACTACTACAATGAATTAAAATTGTCCATTAATTTTAGGTGAGGAAAAAATCAATTTTGCATTCAACAAAAAACTTGGGCAAAAAGTTACAAAAATTAATCTTAACGCTCTGGTGAATTGCCGCAGTTGCAAATAGGCCAATCATTCAGAAGGTCTCCAAAAGGATGCAAAGATGTGTTTGAACCGCTAAGGTATTTGTTTTGTTAACAACAGGATTTAGTTTAGAGAGAACATGGGTAGTTCTGTAGCTACAAAGCAATATATTTGCTTCAGTTGTCACTGTATCTCACAAAGTTATTTTCATTCCTTTCCCTGGCATGTAAACAGCACTCATGCCCCATCCTTGGTTTGCATTGCTATCTAAAATCAGTTGCTATATGAAAAAACCAGCATAAAACAGACTCTATGTAGCTCTCAATCCAGCCACTCCAACAATGTAGAGGTGAGTCTTTTCTAACCAAGAGTCCCCTGCAAAAGCAAAGGTTTTCTTTATGCTTTTACTTTAAAAAATATAAGAGGACAATCAATATTCTCAGAAGCAGATGTATAAGCTGATACCTCACTTGCACCTTTTGGTAGATAAGACTTCCCCAACTTTGATGCAGAAAGGAAAAACATAGGCTGGTGCAATATTTTTCCAAGGCAGAGAAGATTAAGGCATATCTCAAGATGAGTTTACCTACAAGCTTTAATTCTTGGGCCAATTTATGAAACCCAGGGGACTATTTTTCTCCTTGTGAGCTCTTTGGCTACAGACAGATCATGCATGGGGACTCCTCACTCATGACACAAGACTGCGTCATGGAAATAATTTTATTTAGAGCAGCGGTCAGGACACAAGAAATTCACAACAGCTGGAATAGCTACTGGAGCTGAAGGGACACAGAAGCCACAGAAGTGGGTCTCCACTGGTATTTACCAGGCATTTGTCATTGGGACATCTTGAGCCATGTTGTTATCCCACCCTTAGTTTGAGGTGTTAGATGCCATATAGAAGCATTTCTGCTTCAATATATAAGAACTTTCCTTTCAGGAGCTGAGGGCCTCTGCAGAGGATTTTTTTGTTGCTCTTCTTAGGAAAAACAGCAAGTTCGAGATTGGAGAACTGTGCTTTTTAAAACTTTTCCATAAATTGCTTTCAGATCTTGTCCCTGGATCTTGGCAGTATGAGGCCACATCATTTCAAACTGTGAAGAACAGAAGGAATGACCAGATTCGTCCTGCAGTTTGTCCCATTTCACTGAAATACTTAGAAATTCTTATGCAAAGTAAGCTTATTTCTGCCTCTACCTTCCCTCTTCAGGACATGGTGGAGTGGAGGGACAGCTATTCTGCTATGCACTTTTAGACAGGAATCTTTGTGGAAAAAAATCCAATGGTATATCCCAGGAATCCTTCCATCCACAGAGTCATCTGCAGTCATGGTTCAGTACTAAAATCAGTATGTTCCTAACAACTTAGCCTTAAAGGGGTATACTCCTTGGGTGACATTTAAGCTCTCCTTTTCTCTTCTCCTTTTTATTCAGATAGTGTTATCTTCGCTTAAAAATTTGAAAAAGCTTCTAGGTCTCACTCAGGCCTTAAAAGAAGGAAATTCTTCAAACAGATCTTGGTGTGACAAATGTGAATGCTATATGTTACTGTTCTTTACTGTTCTCCTCAAATCTCAGTTCCCCTAATTACACATTACTTCTCTGAAAACTATGAATTATATAATGAGTCTAACCAAGACGTATGCTGCGCGTACGGCTTCAGTTTTCAAGCAAAGATAAGAAAATAAAGCTAATCACAGGGAAAGCATTTTCAATTGATCTGCCTCACTGTGTCCATTCACAAGGCATTAATTTATATTAGTTGCTTTTAATTTTAACAACAAATGAATTTTTATTGTTAATGAAGGAACAGATTCCTGAGTAAATGAAAATACGCAGGGCAAATAAACAATCAATTAAGGATGTATTTATAAAAAAAAGTAAGAGAGAAAAAATCTGTAACCGTTAAAGACAACCATGAATACAGATTTATTTAGATCACCCACTAAAGAGAATTCACCTCTCCAGCGGTCATGATCTGCCTCTTTTTTTTGTTAACAATACACGAGTTTTCAATCAAAATTGGTACCAACTGAAAAACCTTCTTCATAGAGCATGAAGAAGTAGAGATTCACCTTTCTGACAACCTTCTTTCCTGTCTTCTATATATCCTCATAAAATATTTACTCTGCTTCTGAATGACCACTCTGATTATCCTTAGACTCCTTTTCAGATTCCCTGATGATGTCATGGAAATGTTAAACCCATTATGCTAAGCTAGGACCTCCATCTACTGTGACCCCTTGGCACTAGCTTCTGAGGACAGCATGACACTTTTACATAAAAGTTAGTCTTTCTTTGGGTCATCAGTAGATGGGCTCATAATACATCAGCACTTCAATCAACACCAGTAAAATTTAACCAAGGCCATGTAAAAAGTCCAAACTCATTCTGTGCTTACAATAAAGTGATTAACATGTCTATTAAAAGGTACAATTATTTTCCATCAGAAAATAAGCATTTATATTATTTCATGGGTCCACCCCACAGGTAATACATGGCATTCCTTTTCATTAAGCTATTAAGGAAGTGATTAGTGACTAGCACCCTGCTCTAATTATCTTTAATGTAGTGTTTCAAATTGATCATGCATAATGCAATTAGAAATCATAATTAAATTAATTTATATTGATTTAAGCCTTTATAAGTTGTTAATAACCATGACCCATTACATTAATTCCTACAAGCCAACATTAATATTTCCAATATGCTGAAATATTTCCCTTTTCCCCGCTTCCTTGCATGGGGCACCCCTGCAGGAGCTCGCAGCAGGTGACTGTCGGGGGATGCTCCCGGGCAAGTGCCCCCGAGGCCGGCAGCTCCAGCCTGGCACTTAGTGGTGCGGCGCGAGTGGGTGCTGGGGAACTAATCGATAGCTGCCTCTAATGCGGGAATAATGACCGCTGCCCGGGCCGACGGCCGCCCCTTCGATTTCCATGGAGACAGAAAGACCCCGACAGCCGCCCAAGGGGAAAACTCGAGGGGTGGGAGCCAGAAAAGCGAGTTGGGGGGAGGGTGTTTACTGAAGGAGACAAGCCGTCCCCCACCCCTCCCCCAGAACGGCTTATGCTGGAGCTCCCCGCCGGCCGGGGAGGGAAGGGCCCGGGCGGTGGGAATTCCCTGGGCGCGGGGGGTAGCGGGACCCCGCGGGGGCCGTGCGGGAGGGCCCGGACTTGGGGGTGAGGGCAGCCCGGGAGAAGGCTCCCAAACCACCCCTCTCCTGACACTGATCTTCTTCCGTCCCATGCTTCAGTCCCCATCTCCCTCCTCCAACACAAAAGCTCCCGGGAAAGTTATTTCCCCCCAGCTGCAATTACACTTGTGCAGCGCGGCCCCCTTTTCGGAAGAATCATGCATAAAAACAGACGGCAAATCATCCAGCGCGGGATGGCACGGGCCAGGCAGGGCTCTCGAAAGGGAGTACTTCCACCCCCCTCGTCTGACACTTTTCCATCTCATACGAACGCTCCAGGGTCAAAATAAGTTTTCTGCTGAGAAAGATGCCGGGCTATAATAAAATCTTACAGCGGGGGTTGTCACAAATCATTTAAGAAAACAATTTCGCTTAAATAATATTTCCTTTAAAATAAATTCGGGGTTCGCAAATCACAATTTCATTTGAAGAGGCATGAATTCTATTATATGTACAATTTAATCACAGGGTATTTAAAATAGACATTTCCATCTAAAATCCAATCAGAAATCAACACAGTACCTCGAGGCATTAAGATGATCATCTCCATTTTGCATTTGTAAACTGGTAGAAATAAATGTGGCTTGTGGATACCAAGAGGTCAAGTACGGCTGCTCAAATATTTTTCTTACAAAATGACGGATTTATTAGACAAATAAGTGGCCCGGCTGATGCAAAACCCCCAGTGATTGAATTTTGACGTTGAGTCAACAACAACTCGAACTACATCAGTGCTCCAAGATTTAGTTATGATGGTAGAGATTACTGAACAAATAGGAGGCAGAAATGAATACAGATTTCCTAGGATCTGCCCCTGGCACCCTCTTCTTGACATTCCCCTCCATATGCTATCCCTATTCACAGTGTATTCTAATTAAAGGACTGGGCTATGTCTTCTAATTTTACAAGAACTTTTAAATAATTAGTCTGGTGTGTGTTAAAAGGGACAGCTTCAGACATAAGGGGATTTCAGTCCCTTTAGGATCTCTCTTCGGCTTTGCAGTTATCATAGTCCCTTCCACGAGGAAGTGTGAAAAACGCCTCTGATTTGATTGCAGAAAGATGTGAACTCTGATCAAACTGCCGTATGCAAGCACAGGCGTTCGCGGTTCATTTCCAGCCCATTCAAAAAGAATGCCTGGGGAGGGGGTGGGAGGGAAGGGTTGTGTTTGGGATTTTGGTGTGAGACTGGGTTTTTTTTCCCCTTCCCAGTGGAAAAGATGTTGAGGGTTCAGCATTCCTGTGAAAATCTGTCCACGGATCCCAATCGCCTCTAAAACCAGGTTGGGCTGCAGCCTGCGCAGCCTCGACAGCGGAATTTTTACCACGCTGAACTTGCCGTCTCCCTGCTTTTCCCCTCCCTCTCTCCATCCCCCCCTCCCGCCTCCCCACCCTACAGGTGTGTGTATCTAAGCGAGTTCCCCGGTCGGAGCGTTGTCAGCCGGCAGGGAGCAAGCCTTGTGCTGGAAAGCCTGCGTGAGCTGGGCGAAAGCGATGTTATTCTTGCTTCATTTCTTCAGCGCTTTGGAGCGTTACTTTTACTTGCTAATCACGAAGGGGCGCTTAAATAATTGAGAGTACGTTTAAGCATAAAGCAGTCAGTTTCTAATCTTTTCAGGGGAAAAGGGACTAATCTGCACCTGCTGTGAGAGCCCTTTTTTTTATTTATTCTGTATATTACTTCCACTCCAAGCTGGACCTGATGGCTCCAATTAAAGTTGAGCCTTGCAGAATCCATACCCTCCCTTTCACAGCACTTTTCTCTTCTCCTCTCTTCTCTTCTCCACAGCAATAAACTTTTCCTTGGCAGAGAAGAGGGAGCAGGGTGATCCTAACAGACACCATTTAGCCGAGATTATAATTTATTTATTTTTTAAGAGAAGCTCTTCAGAATTCCCAAGGTCTCCAAATTTGCCTTTTTTCTATTGCCTCCACTGTTTCGTATGCATATTTGTAGAAAAGAGAAGGGCACACTGGCTGTCACGGTGGTCTGGATTGTTTTTTAACAGGGGATAGTTCGAGAGGAGTGTTTTAAAGTATATTTTCTCCTATTAAGCATTTGGGAAGAAATTGTTTAATAAGCCTTTCCTGTACTACCTATTTTCCCTGCCGTGTTTTCACATTGGGTAGAGGCGTCTCAGAGTATTGCCAAAGTTAATTCCAGATTTTTATCTCTCTAACCTACTTAGGATGCAAAAAGGGGAAAAAAATCCCGTCAAATTAAAGTGAGTCCTCCTGTCTTGCCTTCTCCCAGCAAATAACTTGCAGCACCTAATAAATCCAGATGGAGTTCCTCATATAGCCCGGTGCAGAAATAATTATTGTCCTGGCTTGTTTCATGTCAGAGGCCTCTTTGGCTCATCTGTCATGAAACCAATTTCACTTTATTTACATCCATTTGCTAGTTTAATTACTGTGCTGATGAATAGCCTGAAGGAATTAAGTTACGAGTCTTTGGAAACCTAAAACGACAGATATATGGGTTACCTTTTAAATAGAGGAAGAAAATGATGGGTGGTGTGTGCACCAAAATTTAAAGGTAATAAAAGCCTCTTTCCTAGGTGGAAATGCAGAATCAACCGACACTCAGCCCGTGCATTTACCTCTGTCTTTATGTAAAGTATTGCTTTGAAAGTCATTCATATTTTTTGCAGGTTTAATGCAATCTGTATTAAAGCAAATGTTCTGCAAGATGGATGCCAGGTTTAGATCTAAGGGCAGATGCACACGTTATTTTTCCAGCCGCAGAAAGAGGAAAAATGTTAGAAAAAAAGGCAAAAGTTAGTCTTAAATATTGACCAACATAACCTATGCACTATACCATATAATACACATCAGTAGGGTTACTATCCTGTGTCTGCAGCTGCAGAAATAGTCCCAAGCGCCTCCTCCCTCTAACTTGCCTCTCTGTGATACTCTGAACCAACAGAGGGAATTTCAACCAGCTAGAGGATCTTGTGCTTTTTATATAAATCTACAAATAAAACGGAGCTTATCCTTGTATTAGCTGTAGCCTGCACCCTTTCCTCTTCTTCGGGTGTTTTCCATCATTTGCATCACACACATGCGTGTCACTCGACCTGGAGATCAGGGGTAGGGAACCTGCCCCATCCACCCACACGGTCCTTTCTGCAGGATCCTGGCACACTGAAATGATCCTGCCCTCCCCTCCTCCACCACTCGGTAACTCTCCTGAGCCGTTTTCCTGAGCTGCTGCTTTTATAATAATCAAGAATTTCAAAACTTTATGCAGCAGGTACCCGAACGAAAGGTCAGTCTCTTCAATGCTCCCTCTCGTTCATCGTGAGAGGGAAAAAAAATCCAGAGGTCTCGGAATTAGGTCGAGAGTGTCTATTGCAGGGGCTGTGCCCCAAAGCGTCACCTATGGACTGCCAAACGAGGTCCAGGAGGAGCCCGTGTGAGCATGTTCGTTCTAACCCTGAAGACAAAGTCCCCCCAAAACCCTGTCCTCCAAAGAAAGAGTAGAAACCAGACCTGAGAGCCCGTGCATTTTCTCGGGCGCTGAGCCTGAAAGGCAGAAGTTTAGGTGGGCACGCTCTCAGGGCTGCATGAAAAATTCGCGTACACAAGGGCTTTTACACCACTCTCCTACACAGACTGCTTCTTCTCCTTTTCCCGGTAATTTTGTGGATCCAATACTTTTGTGGATCTCACGTGGGACAAACCTTGCTTGAAGAAATTATGTGAGGCAGTAAGTAACAGGGCAGATGTAAAAGTGGTAAGGATGTCCAGAACTCTGGCTGCCTGTGGGGGAGATGATGCTTGATTCGCTAGAAAAAGCCTTCTCCTCGGACACACCCTCCACAAGGAGATGGCTGAAGGGGTGGACAGAGACCCCCTTTGTCACAGAACTTGAGCAGCACTTTAAAACCAAATCCTTTGCCCGGGGAAACGTGACACATTCCCCGCTCCTGCCTCAAATATCGCTACCGACTGAACCGAGCCGGTTACACCGAGGGTATAAAAGAGCAGATCAAAAGAGAATTACAGCTGCCTATTCGAGGTACTCCGGATCTTTATATCTGAGAGAAATGGAAGGAGAAAGTGTACAGCAACACAGGGTGGGGTATGAAAAGCTCCCTCCCCCCCCTCCCCGCCTCTCCCCTCTTCCATCTCTCCCCCTTTGATTAATAGATCCATGTGGCTAACGGCCTGACATATGGTGTGCGAAGCAGCTTGAGATGGTACCTCGGGCGTACCCTACGGCTATTAACATATTACAGGCTTCTGTGCAGCCGCAGACGGACAGAGGGAGAGCCAGGCAGACAGACAGCCGCCCCTCGCCCCGCGCCGCCCGCCGCGGCCCGGCGGAGCTCTCCGTGGTG
>VXBT01014172.1:123964-151537 GCA_013400235.1 Oriolus oriolus
GCCCCCTGTGGCCCCCCTCTCCCCGCCACACACTGCCAGCTCCCCGGGCAGACGGCTTGAGCCAGGCTCAGAATCTCGCGGGCCTGGTAATAGATTTTATCTTAATGTTCGTGGGTACGTCCAGCCTCATGAATACTCATGGCAATAAACTCGCAAGCTTCGAGGAGTGAGTTCATTGGCGACGCGACCATGCTGTAGCTCTACGTTTATGGCCCGAGATGCTCAATAAAGCCGGGGAGGCATATATATATATATATATATATATATATGTATCTATATATGTATATATATATATATATACACACACATATATATATATACACACACATTTACTTGTCTCCCGTAGTTTTCTCCGGCTTCAAATACAAGAAAGAGGCAGAATTCCTTAATTGACTGAACTGCCTATCTCGAGAAAGCAATAAAGTAACCCCTTATTCCCACAGTGAAACGATTTATAAATTAATTACTGTAACCCATTGTATTTGATTTCTCTTTTTAGGATTCCCCAAAGATGAATACACTAAAGCTTATGATATTAACCATTAACGTCTGATCACAGTTTGCTATATATCCCGACTTAAAAAAAACAGTTAATGTGGCTCTCACCACTCACTCTAAGCCTTCTGGATATTTTCATTTCAGCAAATGTTAGCTTTACATTTTGTAGTCGCGGTATTTGTCCTACCCTGAGTGTCACTGGGAGCACTGAGACAAAACCTACAGTACATATGTTATTTGGTGAAGTTCACAGAAAGTCAATATCCCATTTAAAGTAAAAGCTATTTTCCCTTTAGATGATCAAAATTAACCTTCAGAAGAAAAAAACAAAACCCACAACAAAACACAACCAACCCTTTGGGTGAATGCACAAAAAGTATTTCCTTGTCCTAATGAGGACTTTCCTTACATCAGCAAAGACCTGCTAATTACTGATGTACAAGCCGCAATAATTGCTTTTGCAGCCAAAGTGTAGAATGTTGTCATATTAAAAATTGAAACGCTTGATGGTGATTTAAGTCCCAAGGTAGTTCACAACGTCCCCTTTCGGGAAAGGAAGCAGACCGGAGCAGCTAGGCTGATAGAGGTCCGGTGGAAAACACTACAGGTCCTGTTGGTAATAAAGTTTCTCGCTCTTTCTTTCAAGTGATGCGGAGGAATTAAAAAGCACACCGAGAAGTCCCTCCAGCAAAACACATCCTAGACCCTGCTCCCTCACACCCCTGCTCCGTGCGCAAACCGGCTGCTGCCTTTCACCCGCGTCCACGACCGCTCGCGCTGCAAGGACGCCACGTTTCGATGGGGTAGCCGGAAAACGCAGCCTTCCTCTCCCCGAGGGAGGCACGGAGAGGGCTCCGAGGGGGCAGGGGTCGGTCGCCAGCCGCGTCCCACGGCGCTCCGGGGTCCGCTCTGCTGCCCAAACAGGGAGAGGAGCGCTTGGCTCTCCCCGCCCCCCCCGTGCGAATCAAAGCACCTTCCGAGGGGCTGGGAAGTAGTTGCCTTGTCATGTAACACATTGCCCTGATTTATTATAAAATTTTAACGAAATCATGCATATTTTAACAGCCTTTAATCACTGCATGAAAATTTAATTCATGAACTGTAGCGCGTTTAAATAAATGAAGTGTTAATTCATTAGGATTAATTAATTTGTTAAAGGATTGTGTGCAAGGTTAAGGTGGAAGAAAAACTCTTTGTTAGTTTCGAGTCTTAATCACCGGGTTTTGTTAACAGTGAAGGTGGGGAAAAAAACCGCAGTGAGGGTTTGTGTGGGGCGGAGGAGCTCGGGGAGGACAGCACCGGGGGAGGAGCGAGCCCGCGGCCCACGGACGGGGGACACCTCGGCCTCCGCCGGCCTTTTTTCCGAGCTGGGGACCGTAATCCTGGCCGAGCAGGTGGAGGTCGAGCCCCGGGCGGGAAGGGATGGGGCAGGCGCATCCCCACGACACCCTCTGGGCAGGGCATCCGGGCTCCGTGCCGCTTTCCTGGCTGGCAGCCAGCGCCAACACTTTTCTCCCCAAAATCTGGGGACAGCTCTAAGGCGGCCAGGATAAAAAGCATCCCCGACATCATTTTCTGTAAGATCGGGTGGCCGCGGAGCCTCCCAGCCCCGCAGCTGGTCCCCACTGTTCTTCCAGGCATGCTGCTATGGAGAGAGTGACTCGGGAAAGGGACAGGGACTCTTCTCATCTGGTCCCTGGGTTCCCTCCGCACTTTCTGCTGGCTTGGAACTAGCACCCGATGGCCCCACGAGCACTAGGTAGGAGCAGCTTGGCTACTTATCTTCCCTGAAAACCAGCAGACAGCACCCACACAGCCTGCAAGAGCTTTAGGGAGGAGATAATGCTTTCTACTGAGAAAAGCTGAAAAAACCAAGAATACTCAACTTCATTTGTTTTACAGCCCAGTTTCATTATCCCCTGTTCTCTCTCACTACATTCATGGCTGTCAAAGCACACACAAACTCTCCCCTATGCCAGCTGTGCTTTTCCCTCCATCCTTCAGCTAATGAAGATGGCTTTTCTAGTTAGAGCTGAGGGACACTGAGGCAACAACTCAACGCTAGGCGACAAAGGCAGCATAAACAGACCATGCCTTTAGGCCAGGCCTGACAAGCAGGTGGCTCATCACAGCAGTAGAGGACTGGTGCAAGGGATCAAGGCACAGGGAGGGATTGGATCCCGGATTAGTCAGAGGTGCAATCCTAGGAATTACCATGAACGTCAGTTACCTCAGAGATGCTTTTCCCTGGTCCAAACCTGGAAAGAAAGAGGCGTATAAAGCCTTAGTCCATTTACATGGGGATGGTCTTATGCCAAAAAGTAGCAAGGAAGGAGTGTCCATGGTTTGCAAAACTTTAACCATAACCACAGCACAAGAGGTGTGTAAGGACTGTATTTCAAGCCTACAGTTGCTGGGAGTCAGAGGCATGACTTGGATGTAGCGTAAGAATTAGGACCAGACTCAGTCAGTTTAAACTGCGTTGAAAGGGCATTACTGGGTGAGGGAAACAGCCGTGAAATGAAGAAGGTTGAAGGATGGGAGACCAAGTTAGCACACCTTGTGTTGCATATACAAGCTATGCATTGGCCCCCTTGCCCCCTTTTTAAAGGAACTTCCCGAAGAGACAATAGAGCACATTTAAGACCAAACACAGCCCAAGTCAGTATTGGATGCTGGCAGGCAGAGCTATTCTGGTAGCCCCTCACCCAAGGAAGCAATACCAAGCAGAAATGGACTCTCACAAGGTCTTTAGGGAATGATGGATAAGCAGGTCACTGGCTAGACTTCGTGTAGGTAAAACTGTGGATAACTGAGTAAAAACCTGATTTCGGCATTCCTACTCTTAAAAATAACCCAAAAGATTTCACTAACAACAAACTTAGGTTGGTAGCAAACTCACTTTCCTGGGCTACTTATAGTCCTGGAGAGCATTCTCAATGTGTTAAAATCTGCAAATTGCCTTGTATTTAGTACAGTAGGTATTATTAGATGAAGTAAAAATTTTATGAGCTATTAAATATCATTAGACATCATAGATCTCATCCATACATCACTTAGAAATGTCTATTGTCTTAATAAAAATTCTAGTAGTAAAGTTTTAGATCGTGTGCATTCCAGTTCTATATTACTACATAACTAGGTAACTACCACCAAAAATTAACAGCAATGAGCTCTAGTTCAGGCCATTTTATCAAGTGCAGAAAGAGCTTAGGCAAGCATGGCATCGACTGAATGCAGCCTGGAGAACTGAAACCCCGTGTATGGCTGAGAAACTGACACGTGAAGAAAACCCCAGTCATTATATATAGTTGAAATGTTTGAGTTGATATTGCACTTGATCGCATTACCAAGAGGAATGCAACCTTTTTAACCTTAGGCTTGGCTCTTCTATCAACTTGCAAGACATGTGTGGTCAAAACATCTGTATTGAAAAGCAAGCTTGTATGCGGTGTTCCTGCTCAAAGGACGAGTAACACCAAAAAACTCCTGTTCTCCATTATTCAAATTTGATTTCAGGCATGACACCAGTTGTATTCATGCTTCTGTAACTGGAAGTGAAACATGAAAAATTGGAGTATAAAATGAAGCCCATAAATTCACTTCCCCCATGCCACAACACAACAAACCCACAACATACAGCACTTACTGTGTTTGTGATTGCTCTGCAACCCAAGGATGTTTTAATAAAGTGCTTGTCTCTTCTCCCAAAGAGTTGTAGCACGGCAGCATTTTTTGACTTTTAGTAAAACTAGCAAATCAAGTAACAGATCATTTCCAGATGGTTTTGAGAGCTCTCTAATTTCTGAAAAATATATTAAAATCGAACAACTAGATTTTTCTGTGAAGATTAAAACTCAGGTGGTATACTGAAAGCAGTATATGCAAGCACAGTGCCATCCTGCCTGTCACCATGAAAGGGTCCTTGCATGTATGGCTTGAACGGTGACTTTTTGGTAAAGCTCAAAAATGAAAAGCTCCAGTTTAGAATGAACACATCAATTGCACAAATGCATGCTCACATTACAACGTGAAGTGTAGTTCTTGTTCAAACAGCTTACAGAACTTAACTCTACAAGATGAGCCAGTCTACTGAAATTTTCCAAGCGGCTATCACTCCTTCCGAAGGGACAAAAGGCAGTGCATGGATTTTTCATATCATAGGTATTGACGAAGCGAGGATGTCTGTTTCTAAGAAATGCCATCAGAGGCCTATACAGAAAGAAAAAAACCTGCATCTTGTAATTAAATACGGCCTTAAAAAAATTTAAAACACAATAATGCAAAGAAACCAATTTTGCTATGCTGCTTAATTAGGTCTCCTGCCTGTAGCAGGCCATCACATTATGTTGACCTATGCAATACTTTATGGAAGAGTCACCTCCAGAGAGGCCGAAAGCCATTTCCATCAACTGTATCGATGCTGACACTGGAATGGTAGCATGTCTAACAAGGAGGAGGAAGGGAGATTGTTTTTTTTGCGAATAAGCTCACATTTATGCTTTACAAAACTTAGATATCTATTTTCCAAATTATGAAAAAAAAGTTTTCCCTTTTTTTTTTTTGCTAATTCAATATTTGAGGCAACATCAAGGATTACAGTGCTTATAACATGTTTTATTCAATTCACATAGAAAAGCATGCAGTATTAATGTAAAATGGTACAGTATTAATGTAAGATGTTCAGTGCACATTAGGTAAACAAATCATTAGCATACAAACCCATTTTTATGGTCTATACAGGCATACTAAACACATTTAGAATAACAATGCTTTTTGGGAACTAAATTAAAAATTGTGCTTAACTTCAAAAAAAGACAAGACATAATTGCAGTGTTAAAGAAGTGATGTTTTCTAACTGAAGTGCTGTGACCCTGAAAAGAAAGAGGCTGCTACCTCACATCCACTTAAAACAAGAGTTTCAGTACAGTACAGTACAGTGCTATGAAACAGTCCAAGCAGGAACATTTCCTCTGGGAGGCAAGTTTTATGGCAAAACTGACAATGATTCATAGAAATTTCATGATTCCATAAGATACATGGCCAGTAGCTGCCTTACATACACAAAATGTAATCTTTAGGAATGGGAAACGTAACCTTTAAAACTAATTCTTACATAAATGACTAATTTGACAACACCACTTAGAACTGGCAAGGAGCCATTAGCTGTGGTCACAATTGGAAGAGCATGTAATCTGAAAACTCAAACAGCATCAAAAACTCCCAAGCCCCCAAGTAAATAAAATGCCCAGTCAAAAAAAAGAATCTGTTATGGTTCTTCCTTGGGAAAGAGCTTGCAGTGGGCAGGGGAATGTTCAGTTTTCCCACAGTCAAAAATGACAGGATCAGATTGCATGGAAGCCATTAAAAATTAAGTTCACCTGTAAATATTAAACATTTTCAGGTTTACAACTTTGAGTCACGTTTGATTTCCAAGCAGAATCAGTTTTTGGTGGTTTTTGATGGACTAGCACTGGAAAGGCTGTTTTGAATTTTCCTCTTGGTTGACTGACTGACATTTTTATTTTTCCTTTCAGCTGTAAAGGAAGACACCCAAGGAGGATTAATCTGACTTTGAAGATCAGATGACATCTTCAAAAAACACGAACCAAACTTCTGTTCCTCAAACAACCTTTGCGAGTTACTGAACAGCACATTTGGGGAAAAGTCCCTTTGAAACAAAGAGTTTGGAGGTTTGGCATCATTAGCCACTACACTTTGGCCTGTAAACAGTGGAAAGTGGTCATTCATATCTAGGTCAGATGGGGAGAGGCTGGAAAACATAGCAGGTTTCCAGCCAGTTCTATCAGCTGCCAGATCGCTTGTCTCTGGACACTTCATACTCTGCTCCTCATTCATCTCTTCCAGATTCTTCTCAGTTCCATTCAGAAGCTTAGCGCACTCTGTTGACTTTGAAGAACCGTCAAGATCAGAGGACTTGAAATTATAGCACGGACTCTTGCTGTTGTCTGACTCGGACATCATTGAGTCCAACTCAGAAATTTTATCGAGGTAGGCAGCATCCATAGAGGCCTCGCTGGAGGTTCTTGTGCGGTTCATTTCGGAAGAGCAGAGAGTATGCAACCTCTTAGGTATGCAAGAACTTGTTTTATCACTGGACTTCACTGTTGTCTCATCTGACTGACCAGCTACTGAATTTTGCTCTGATCCATCAAAATCTAAGTTCTCAGCAAAATTTGTTGGGCAGGTGCCCCAAATCCCTGATTTTCCCGTAGTAAAACAGTTTAGCTTCTTTCTGCTATTACAGCTGCTTGTGCAGTGCTCGGAAGAATCTTTGCAGCAATCATCTGAAGTGTCATGAAACTCTTCAAATTTCAGTTTTCTCAGGAATGTCGATGATTTTCTTGCATTTTCTTTTCCATCAGGAGTGTTCAGTTGAAGGCGACTGAGAGACAGAAAAGGAGTGCATGGTGGTGGAAGATCATAAAGTTCTTCATCTTTGTATGGGGTACATTCCTCAATTTTATTCCACTGGTCTTCTAAGCAGGCATCCATATTTGTACTGTTTTCATCCAGGAGAACCCTGTGACATCCTGGAAATAGTTCTTTCTTTGGGGCACACTGGGTATTTGAGCTATTCAAGCCATCTTGACCAGAAGAGCTTAAACAAGTTCCACCACTTGTCAGCTGCTCAAGACTGTCAGGACTTTGACTGGTATTCAAAGCCTTTTTCTCCTCAGTCTGGGTTTTCAAACAAGTTGTATCTTCACTGCTCTCACCTCCTTCAGCATCTGTGGAAAGCACTCTCTCACTAACAGCACTCACTGTCTGGCTTCCTTTGCCTGCATTTTTCAGCTGTAATAGCTGACACTCTATTTCTTCTATGTATTTATCACTTCTTTCCAGTGCCTTTTTCAGACGGTTCATTTCACGTTCACTTTGTTCCACTTTGGAATGAAGCGCAGCTACTGTAAACCTACCAAACCTGCAATAAGTAAAAAGAAATAAAATATTACGCCGGAAAAAGACATTCTTGTGAAGGTTTGCAAGCTCATTTCAAGACAGAACAAAGCTATTAAACACTCAGTTAATCTGAAAATAAAAGTCAGAATTTTTCTCTGAGTTATGAAAAAAAATACTGAAACCATCACAAATAACATACAGGTGGAGGTGATACATGAAAAGACAAAATTAAAGTATTAGTGGCAGCAAGGCAATAACAAGCAGATTACCCTTCCAGGGGCTGGTTCTATCAGTTCAACTCAAATATGCATGAAGAATTATCCCCTAAAACAATGGCAAAGATTTATGATAACATTTGAACAGTGGTCCACATCTTGAAATATTTACATTCAATCATTTTCCTACAGTACAGCAGTGTTTTACAATACATTTCTTTCACAATGTCACCTTGTCAAAAACAAAATGCTGATATGAAATGTCGAAATTGCATTAGTCCTTTGAGGTGGTTTAAATACTTATACAGACCATTTCAATTATGTTCCCGTTAGATATACAGCTTTTCCTCACCCATCCTGTGGATGGTATATCCACTTACTTAGAGTTACTTGTTTTTCTGAGCTTTCCAGCTAGAACAATCTGATTTCTAACTTGACTCCAATACAAAAACCTACTGCTTGTGGTTTGTGAAAGTTGTGTGTTCATGGGGTTTGCAGCTTGAGCACATTTTCAGCTGCCAAGACACGGACTCACCTTCCCCTCATCCTCTCCTAGTTTTCAAGACTGACCTTCCCCAGAGGGCAAATGAAGGTTTCAGCTATATGCCCTGACCAATTCTAACCTGTCACTGACAGGTGAGCACCAGGGAATTCCCTGCTCCATCCAAGGCTTTCAATTTACAGAAAGGAAAAACAATTAAAGTTCTGATATTATTAGAAAGGAGGGAAGGACCTACAGCCACCCCACAACTCTGACAAATAAAGTTTTATATCACAAAGAAAGGACAATTCTGTATGTGGGCTTACACTGAATTTCCATCTTCCATCTTGCAGCTCCATGTTACAGCACAGGTTTATATTTACTCTTTCAGCACAAACATTGCCTGAAATTTCTACCTTTTTTCTTTGTCTGTCTGCCTGTCCCTCCCTCAGAGTCACACTGAATTCACATTCCATTTTCCCCATTCTATCATCTCACGTCTCCACAAAATGCTCCCATTGAAACCCTTGGACCAGTGAAATCTGAAGGTGGTGTATCTGTGGCCATGCAGCTATGCTGGCAAAGTAGCCATGGATCCATGCATGCATTTCCAGCAAACAATCAAACCATATTATGCTTCTTCAAGTCATGAGCCCAAAGCAGCAGGAAGCTGCTGCATGCTGACAACTGCAATACAATTAACTAGACAGCCGGGGAAAGCAATAAAGGCTATTCTAAGCCTGAATGAAATTGGGCAGGAGTGACCAGATCTACTGATATATTTCACTGTTCAACTGCTTCTGCATATTTAAAGAACTCTGAAGACTTTGGTGTAGATGGTTCAGTGATGGATAAGATTCACTCAACAGTCTAAGTCACTTCTGTCACAGCTAGCAGACCACTTTTTAAATCAGATCAGCCTAAGCTTCACACAGTTTTGGTGTATGCCACTCACTTCCTCGTAGACAAGAAATGGCAAAGTTTTATATTTAGTAAGATTTCTTTTTTCCCCTAAAAGAAGGTAGCTGAACTGCAACTTGATCGAGGCAAGGACCCCCTCACCTCTACAGTACCTCTACCCAATTATCTTCACCTTCATAAAAAAAGAAGACAGAACATTTTTCATTTGCTTACTCTCTGGAAAACAAGTTTTCCCAATTGCTTATAGCACTTGGCCCATTTGTAGCTGCACACAAGAGGGAAACAGGAGAAAAGGCACAGAAGACTTTCTCCCTCCCCTCTGAAACTAGGTAAAAGCAGAATCTCAGCTCAAGAATGTTTCCATTATATTTTCAGGGGAAGGGGGTTACATGAAATAAGCATCCTTATATACAACACATTTTGGCTTATTTCCTCCTTCAGTTAAAGGAACATGGATTTTGGTTTAAGATACAAGAGTCACTGTAGCACAGCAGGGCCCAAGCAAAACCTTTTCCACTTCCTAAGGTGATCCAAAAGTATTTATTTTGCCTTTCTCTAACAGACTTATTCACACAGTCTTACAGGAGCAAATCTCACACTCTTTAATAAAAGACAGAAGATGCAAAAATACAATTTAGCTGAATAGCCAAGTGAGAGAAAGGGAAAAATGCTTCTGTAAAATAAGCAAGATTTTCTGGAGTCTGCTGTAACAGACACTCTGACATAAAAATCAAAACATGTTTACATTTATATGCATACCTGGTAATTCCTTTTTAATGGAAGAATGGTGTAATATGTTTATTTAATGCAAATAGCATTAGTGACAGCCTGAGATTTGCTTATGAGGAAGAAGCACTGTATTCTCAAGTGTAACTTTTATAACAAGTGTCCTCAGGTTAAAAAAATACAGTATGCTGTTCAAAGGCAAATAGCATCACTAATATGTTAATTGTTGCAGAGGGATGTGCTTGGGAATTTTGGTTTTCAGAAATGTAACATATGACAAGCTGCCTATAAAGTTATTTCTGCAGTTAGGCATTAGAATAGTAGTTGCTTTGTGTTCCTGCTTTAAGACTTGAATACATTTATTTCTCAAATTTTCAAGGACATATATTTTATGACAGCCAATTACTCCAGATATAGGTACTTTATTGTCTGACCTAGCAAGTCAGAAGATAGTTTACAAACATTCACATTTTGGTTAAAGAAACCAGAACCCTCCCCATTTCCCCAAACCAAACCACTCATAAGAGATTTCTTCTTTTCCCTTCAGATGTACAATGAGCTGTGCTATAGCCAAAAAATTATGGTCTTATGATAGTAACAACAGAATACAATACACTTACATGAAAATAAATTTAAGTTTCACCTGACAATCTAGATAACTTATGTTTCCTGAAGCATTTGAATTCTGTCACACTTGGTAACAAGGTGATAAATTCTTCAGTAGAAGTTAACATATTTAGTATACATGTGGTAAAAAGCAGACATACACCAAAAGGAAAGCCATATCCTCACACATGGACAAAGACTTCTGAGTGTTAGGATCTTGTTCTTTAGTCATATCGCTGAAACAATAACTTTGCATCTCACTGCATTTGTTTCAAGTACATCCTTTGTACAGAAAACTGCAAGCCCAGAAAAACAAATCGTCCCTCATAAAGTGAACAGGAACACATTTCAGGTGGGATTTGGATCCTTCACCACATCTAACAGTATTTTACATCATCTAAAGTCTTTTACATGACTGTTGGCCCCAGATATCACCCTGGAAGGATGAATCTACAGAGCCCGTATCACTGCTACCAGCCCCAGGAATGTGTAGTGGATATGTTATCGTGTCTGGATGTCTAGATGAACATTTGAAACCCATATTTCAGGACCTTCCCTCAGTCAGAGTCCTTTTTCTTGTCCCAGCACGATTCTAACTTGACACCAATCTGAAAGCTGCAGTCATCTCTCACCTACAGTTAGCAAGAAGTAACATTGTTGGAGTCACCCTCCTTCGCATTATTCCACAACTGCTCCCTCAGTTATGTTTGAGTATTCCTATCCTGCTTTTGGCTGGGATACAGTTACTCCTCTTCACAGTAGCTAGTATGGGGTTATGTTTTGGATTTGTGATGGAAACAATGCTGGTAATACAGGGATGTTTTAGTTGCTCCTGTGCAGTTCTTACAACAGAGTCAAGGAATTTTCTGCCTCTCAACCCACCAGTGAGGAGGCCGGGGGTGCACAAGAAGTCGGGAAGGGGCACAGCTGGGGCAGCTGATCCCAACACACCAAAGGGATATTCCAGACCATAACTCATTATGCTCAGAATACAAAGCTGGGAAAAGAAGAAGTAAAGGTGGGATGTCCTAAATGACGGTGTTTGTTTCCTGAGTAACTGTTAGGCACAGATGGAGGCCTGCTTTCCTGGAGACGTCTGAACACCTGTCTGCCTCTGGGAAGTGGTGAATAAATTCCTTGGTTTGCTTTGCTTGTGCACAGCTTTTCTTTCCCTACTTAACTGTCTTTATCTCAATCCATGTGTTTTTTCACTTTTACTTCTCTGCTTCTCTACCGTGAGAGGGGAGTGAGAGGCTGTGTGGGGCTTAGTTGCTGCCTGGGGTTAAACCACAACTTCTGAAGAAGTCCATTTAGAAACTGCTTGGGAAGTTGAACAAATTTTTCAGTTGTTTCTTCTCTTCTTACATAACAGTTCTGCAAATTCAGCTTCAGGGTTTTATTTTACACATAAAATAACACATCAGTAACTACTAACTGCAGCATGTCTGTCTGGCTGAGCCCTTAAGTTTAAACCACACAACCTCATACAAACTCTTCTCTTTCTGGACAGCAAGCAGCTGCAACAAACAGTTTTCTTGTATAACCACTTCCTGAAGACCGGGGCTGCACGGGTGTTATGGAAATTGACTGTCCCGTTCTAATCACCTGATGGCCCAGGCTGGGGACCACCCTGCGGTTCAGGATGCATGAGCATGATCCATCCTCCAAAGGAAACAAAGGGTGAAAAGTGGAAAGCGACAAGGTACAGTCAGGGCTTATTACAGTTTGAGACAAGGGCAATGCCAGAGTGTACAACCAAACCCAGTCCCATCATTCAGACACACATTTTCCCTTGGGTTCTGCAGTTAGATGGGAAGAAAGGCAGGACATTCAAGAACAAACCAGCTGAAAGACCTACTAGTGTCTACAGTTCTTCAGTGATATCATGTACCAGCTGTACAAGTTCTGCAGTTCTCCTCTACATTACCTAGGAAAGGTGATCTGCAGAAACATCTTGGCAACATCCCAGATTTTATACAACTGTCTTAAAAGTATGTCACATTTGCATAGACATCAGAACTAAAAAACAGTTACTCTCAGATGAGGGCCTTTTCCTAGCAAGCAAAACCAAAACCAAACACAAAAAGTCAAGAGATACTGTCCACTGGGAACAGACAAGTCAGGTACATTGCTTGAAATGAGCTTCCCCTTTCACTTAGGGAATTGGCTGAATTTAGACAAACATGCAAAGCCTCCCCAAGCATTTTAACATCTTTTAGTGAATCATCACTGGTCTTCCATGTAAGAAAGGCAGATTATCACCGGGGTCAGCAAACAGCATAAGCTAGAAAGAATTACTCCAGAATTACTAAGAAAAAACCCCTACTGGAAAACCCACAAAACCCCAGTGTGTTCTGAATGTCCTTACCCATCTGCCTAAGATTTAGATCTTCATGCCTGAAGTGGGCACTTTCTCAGGATTTAATGCTATGACACAAGAACTCAGAGTAGTTTTGAAGGCTACTATATCGTACTTTCCCCACTTTACTTCTAAGGCCACACTGCAGTTAGTCTTTAAAATTGGTCACTCCTCTGGACCAGAAAACTTGCAGAGAAGTGAGACCATAGCCCAGTTTTCTGTCAGGGAAGACAGCAATATTTTTACCCTCTACACCCTGGACACATGTTTTTAAAAGCCTATTTGTAGGCCCAGTGAAATGCAGACTGAATTTAATAGCCTGGTATGTGCAAAAATATTTGAGTTAGGTAAAAATTGAACATTTTAAAGAATGACCTAGAAAGTCAACAGATTTAGATTTCAGTGTACCTGAAGTCACAAATCTAGACAAGATAAACAGTAAAACTGAAGAAGAAGAAGAACTGCTCCTCCTCCCTAAACTGCAACAACAAAACAACTTACAAAACCAGAGAAAAGAGATAATGCAACAGTTTTATGCATGTTACAGATAGTTTCAGACTGGGATTTTAACTGGCAGAAGGAATTAAATATTTAGGGAAAAGACTCCTAGGAAGCCTAGAAGTCTGGTTCAAGCCAATCTGAATCTAACCATTCATAAAATACACTATACCCTGGAGTAGATGGACTTGCAAGTTATTTTCCTTCAGGTAAAAAGCAAACATCCCTTTGCCAAAAACGCTTTTAGATCCACAGTGCCCTGCCAATAGACCTAACAGTTTTCTATTTCAAGTAGAGCTGGAAGTAATAGGGCTTCATTATCCTGCAAAACTTAAGTTTTAGAAGTTTTTTTGTTCTGTATCAGGAACATGGAAGTGGCTGAAAATTCATCAGGAGAAAAGGTAAAGAAAGAATAAATAACAACCACCGATCAGTCTGATTTGCCTGAGAAATGGAAGACTAATACAGGTCTTCGGTGAGAATCAGAGTAAGAAACTTACCCTCATTTGCCTTTCAGACCTGTGTCCCAACTATATGATGATATGGTATTCTGGTGAAAGTCTAGTCTCAAAAATGTTTCAAGGAAAAAAAAAAAAGCTAATCAATAAATCAGCACCATCAGTTTAAAAAATGTATAAAAATTCCTGACATGGCTGAAATATTGATTTTATTGACATACATGACATTTTTCAGCAGGTTTTAATGGATAAGAACAAAGAAAAAACAATTCAAGTCTATGATAAAAGGAAAGTTTTTTATTGATCACTGAAGAAGGCTAATTATACTTTTCCCTGTGATGTAGGAGGTAGAGTTTGTGTTACAAAGGGATCATTCACCTGCCATTAGGGTTCCCTCTTCTGTAAAGCCAAGTCCACTAGAACAATTTATGTTGTGCTATTTAGCTCCAATGTCATCATGCACAAAATGAACTACAGTTGGGATACAGGGACTGAATACTGACAAAACCTTTACAAAATACTTTGATACCAGTTTTATTTAGTTACTTTAGTTTGTTTAAGCATGAATCCATACCTGAGAATCTGAAGCTAAGGAATATATGAAAAATGAAACAACAGTAGTGACACTAAATTACAAAGATCCAATTCAGTAGCTATTTTAAATTGCATTAGAGACTCATTCAGAAACTTTTCCAAAATTTACCTTCTGAAAACTTCTGAATAAAGCACACTGGAACAACTATGCTGTCAAATCCATGTACTTGCACAGAAACTTTTAATTCTAGCGACATTGTTGGGCTCTGATGCTTATTCCTTCAATTCTGACTTCATAAGCAAGTTAAAAAACCCATTTATTGCAAGCCCTGTTCAAAATGTGAAGCCTAGCTGAAAGACCCTTTAAATATTATCAAAGTTTGCCATCAGTGCTGAAACAACATTTAAAAAATGTCTTGAAGTGAGGTCTGATCTAGATATTGACCAGACTAATGACCACAAAGATGAAAGTTAATTTAAAAATTCTGCTAACGACATTAAGACTGGAGAGACTTCTCACCATCTGAAGGATGTACCTGGGATTTGAAAGAATGCAGTTTGATATCCATCAAGACCTCAACCTCAAGAAAGCCAATAAATGGGTTAATTCCCACACTTTGAAAGGGGACATTAAAACCACAAATGCAAAATGAAGTAGGAAGGTAACTTTCCAAATAGTAATTTGGCAGAACTGGCCATTTGTGCTAGAAGTGTCAGGTAAAAGGAAACAACAAAAAAGGTATTGCAAGATATTGATATAAGATGTTATAGAAGACAGAAGACAGTTTTTCTGCTGTAGTTAGTGCTACCAAGACTTCACTTGTAGTCTAGTACGAGTTCTAAGCATTATGACTTCAGAAAACCATAGACACTGGAGATTCTTGAGTGCAGAGCAAAACCAAATGAACACAAGTTTACTTTTTCTCTCAAGTCATACATATCTGGAAGACCTGGATAAATTCTGCATTTAAGATGTGACAAGGAATGAATGGGTATAGGCTGGATGAAACAAAGCTAAATTTAATGTGCTGAAGGGTTTCTTCCAGCACAAGTTTTTCCTTGCATGTACCTAAATTCTTGTAGCATACCACGGGGCTCAAAGAAAAGGCAAAATTCAATTATAACAGAATCAGGGTACAGACATACAAACTCCTGAGGTGTTTGAACTGTTCTTAGCTCAGTTTAAGCCTGATTCAATTAATGTCCTATATCCCATGCATGGCTCTGAAGTTAGCACGGGCCAAAGATAATTCCCAATAAGCATGCAGGATGTGATATTTGTACAAGAGACTAAAAAAATAATAATAAAAAAATAATAGCAGAGACACAGATAGGCCAATCTAGTGGGCATCTGGATTGCAAGACAGACCCTAACACTATACAATTTGTAATAACATTTGGCTATATCTGGGCTTCTAAAGAAGAAAGTGACAGGCTATTTTTAGGCAACACTGTTAAAAGACGGTTTGCAACAAAGACTAGTTCTTCACACCCCTATCCCTCTGATATATATTTTTTTCTGACCATGGTAAAGCATGAACAAGCTAGAAGAAAGGGAAATTGTCTCCACTGGGGAGTGCACCTGATATCAGAAAAGTAAAAATCAATTTAGATTATCTGGTCTCTTCTAGCTCTTCTTTTCTAGGATTTATTTAGTTATACCTATTTACTTTTTAAGTTTGCCATCCTTGCCAACTCATTCTTGAGTCTTATGGGGAAAGATAATCCATGCCATAAAAGCCATTGCCAAGGCCTTAAACAAGGCTCTGTCTTATTAGGGGACTTCAGGGCAGAATGCGCTTTCATGCATCCACAGCACAAGGATCATGCATCGTCTTTCCTGTTGTCTCTAATGACAAGCAGTCTGGCAAGTAAGCTCTTCTATAAGGATGAATACAAAATCCAGAGTGCTTTCTTCTCACATTACACAGGTGCCTCCCAACCCCTTTCCTCAAAAGCTCTTCATAAACCTTTGGCCAATATTGCTACTAGCTTTTTAATATCTAAACAAATGAGAGAAGAAAGGTAGGAAACCAAGGAAAGAAAGGAAAATAATGCAAAAAATATAAATGTATTGCTTCACAAAGTACTCCCAAGAAGAGGTACCTTAGAACACAACTCTAATGAGTATGGCACAGTTTCTGCTTTTTGAGGGTATTGTCATTGGTGTTTTAACTGTTTAAGACAGAGTATTAAACACAGATGTCAGTTCTGGGAATGATGTTCTCATGCTGCAGAAGCTCAATTCTACACATGTTGCCCATACACAAAGCTATCAGGAACTTTCCTTGAACAGGGGGCCCACGCCCACAAAATAAACCTTGAAGGCAGCAAAAAGAAGAACAAAACAAACACAAACACAAGCAACATCAGCACTTAGAAGAGACCTTCTACTTTGACCATATACCAGATTTAGAAATTTTCCAATAACACCTTAACTATAGAATTCAACTAATGAATCCAGCACTTCAATACTGGCCATGTAACACAAGGAACAGCATTTGTAAAGTCATATTCCTTCACTGTGGACTTGCTGCAATTCTCTAAGTTGCATTCCTCACCCACTTGCTGCTATTCTCTAAGTTTCATTCTTCACCTAATTCCACGAGGATAAAAATTCCAAAGTCTACCTGGAGACACATACGCAACACTATGTACACCACCACAGTTTCAGGTTAAACAGTCCTACAACAGTTAAACAGTCTATAAATAAAAGACAGTATCTTTTAAAATATTCACATACTTTTGGGGTGATCTACTATCGACTTCAGCTTTTAGTCGCAAATTCTCTCTTAAAAGGCTATTGTTTTCCATGCTCAGTTTCTTATTTGCCTAAGGAAAAGAAAAGGAAAAAAATAAGTATACAGTGAAACAGAAATGACTTCTAATATTTATAGGACAAGCTGTTTCTCCTTTTTAAAGAGACAGAACTAGAAATGTGCAAGCAGGAAACAGCCTTCAGACAGAGACACCACTTAAAAATCACCATGGGAAATGGTTTGCAAAACTGAATAGCGAACAGACATTTTTTATTTATATTCCCAAAATACATTGCAAGTGTCCTATCTAGGGAAATAAACACAGCTATGTTAGTTAGCACAGAAAGTCATTAAGGAGATGTACTAATGGCAATTCCATGTTTTTTTTTCCACATGACTAAATACGTTAAGTACATTAACATTACAATGTGCAGGTATCAGCAAAACTAATGTTGAACAGCTTCCCCCATTCCAAATTAGAGCAAGATTACTTTGTGGATTTTTGGCTTGTTTTTAAAGCATAGTTATCCTGTGGATGTCAATCCATTATGACAACCTATTTGCAGTCTTTCTTCACTTTCTTCCAGGACATTGTGATTTAGATTCCTGATTCACAACCCTTCTTACTCCTTGAATTGAGGTCAATTCCTTCTTCTCAGTTCAGCAGACACCCTTGTTAACAAGACACTTCATATAAAGAGAAGTTTTCCTGCCACCGTGTTTCAGAACAATGAATGCCACTATCCTAACAAGCAGAATATACTCTTTGCACTTCATAGTCTGTCTGCTCAACCTCCCTATGCTAAAAACAGCACCACCAGTCCAGGACTCGTAATTCATAGCCTCAATTAGGTAACGCTTCCACTGCATAATAAAAGTATGATCTAGAGCTAGATCTGAAGAAAGAGCTATGCAACTGGGCTCAGGAGTGAAAGGTACTTTTTCAGAAGCATCAAACAGTGCAAGAAGAGAGGCAGAGAACTTTAAATGCTCATACAAATATCCCCAGCAACCTTGCTGGGTGAGAAGAAGGGGAAATGGAACAGAAAAAAATAAACAAACATCCCCCACCCCCAACATCACAATATTCCTAAGGACAAAAAGAATAACTAGAGACTTGTGGCAAAGAACTGAAGGGTGAGCCCAGGGCTGAGTGACAACTACTCGGTATTTAAAAAATAAAAGCACAAAAAAGCTATCCTGAAAGCAATGAATGAGAATTCAGGAAAGCTCAGTTGCAAAGCATCATCAAATCACTTGACAACACAGCGGAGACCTTTCTCTCTTTTCAAAGACACAGCTCCCCCAGGTACATAATCAAGTAGAAGATCTCATTACTTATGTAGCTCTGGTAGGCAGGGCATCCATGTGGCTCATGGCAAGGACCGAACCCCTCTGGTAGCCTTCTTCCAGAGAGTGCTCTACCCTCCAAGTCAGAAATCTGCAAGGGATCCCCACTTGCAGCACAACGTCTACATTAATGACTTCATGTAACTGCATTTTTAATGAGTGTACTTAGTCTAGGCTTTCTCTTATGGAGCTTATTTCACCACCCCCATACTTTTTATGACTCCACTCAAAGTATTAATACCTACTTTGGGCATTCCTGTATTTGTCTGCTCTAGAAGATTAAATGATAAAGGTGGTTGCTATTTCCTGATTCAGTCTAGTTTTGAAAAAGAAAGTGGTGGCAACCACATATGCTGAGGGATCTTGCTCACTGGGAAGTGATGTCTGGTTTAAACTCCTGGATCAGACACTTTCAGGGATAAGAAGGTTTCTGATTCCAGATAGTGTGTGCGTGGGAAAGAGGTCTTGCTGTTCAGAATGGGGATGGGCAGTGCATGCTTACAAGTGAGACAAGGTCTAAAGCAGCCAACTGACTTTAGGAACTTATGGAATTGAGCAGCTGTTGAACAGGGAAGAGAGGGGGAAAAGTGTTGGACTCAATGATCTTAAAGCCCTTTTCCAACCTAAATGATTCTATGACAATAGTTTAAGACTTCTTCCCTAAAACCTATCCAAGCCTCTGTTTTTTTCTAACTCTTCACCACATTCAGAGATTCCCTTCTTGCTAAGGCTAAAGTTATACCGAAAAAATACCCAAGCAAATCCCTTCTTCAGTTCCTGTAGCATTCTTCTTTTTACTTACCTAGGGAAAAAGTTAAAATAAAAAAAGAGGCAGTACAGTTTAACTTCATGAAAAAAACGGCAGACAAGAACTTCTTGCTGCAAATCCTCTTTTGCCATCTACAAGTGAATCTGAAGCTCCTGGGGTCCTAGAAGCGTCCCATTAACAAAATGGCAGAACAGTACAATGTGTGCCTCCAAGTCTACAGCACAGAAAAAGTGTGAACACTATTAAAGCTTAAAAAGTTAAAAAAAAAAAAAACCTAAACACATCACACTTCATTTTTGCAGCAAGTAACCCAGGATTGTCAATAGAAGAAATAAGGCAGAATTTTGAATAAATACAAGTCCAATTTTTTCCACCTTGATTTCAAATTAATCTGAAATTTCACTCTTCTTCAATGTTTAAGGTAATCTTACTCGTGTCTGCCGGTATATTTCGCAAGATACTTTTATTTAGATGTATTTTCCCTCACCTATCTCCTTCATCCTTGCTTCTGCAGTATCAGATTTACTTTTATACTACATCAAGATGTATAAAAAGGCCGCAGATTTCCAGTAAAGGATCTTCTGGTCATAAAATGCTGAAGCTTGTCTATTTTTGGTCAAAGGGTCAAGTTACTCTGTCTCAGCAAATTGTACCAAAAATATCGGCTAGCAGGGAGGGCAATAGTGCAAAATCTGCCTCAGCCAACTGTACTGTGTTTGCCCACTGACTGTTGTAAAATAGATATATTATATAGATTATTGCAAGCTTGAAAAATCTGGTCATCAATACTGTCGACAAGTGCTACTATAATCCAATTACCCAGCCATAGAGTGACAGAGGAGTTGAAGAAGAGTCACATACAGGACTCACTAGAACAAGCAATAACATCTGACACTTGCAAGGGCTATATGGAAATACTATGATACACCAACAGTCACTGGAATTCAATTTTTTTTCCTCTTTCTTCTAGATCTATGAAGTACCCAAAGGTCATGTTAGCTCTACTTAACTAACACAAAACAGTTATGCTACAAAATATCTGAAGAAATGTGTTACATTTATTACCTCCCTTAGCTTTTCCACATTATCCACCAGTTTTTCACACATATCATTGGCAGTTTTCAGCTTTTTGCTCCATTCCTCTGGGGTTTCTGGGCCACTGGTACTTGCTTCATTTGCTGACTGGCTAGTTTCCTCATTTTGGCAAGACAAAGCTGATGCTGCAGGATCCAGAAGAGATTTCAGCTGTATCTGTAAACTGACGTTTTTACCTCTCAGATCTTCTATTTCTTTTTGCAGGGATTCTATTTCATCCTAAAGGTGTCAGAAATTCAGAGGAATTAAAATTATTTGTGAGATTAATTAAATAATACTGGCAAGTTCCCACAGCACTTAGAAACATGGGTTCTGGCAAGCCCAGATGCATGCCTTCACTTACACATATATCCAAGTATGCTTATGTATTGTGCTTTAGGCATGATTTTAATCAATCTGCACACTCAAGCATACTGAAGGTTTTAGTGCATGGAATCCCTTGACTACATAAAGGACTCTGAATAAACTGTCGGGCAGACCAAAAGCTTCAAAGCATTCAGCAACATGAATCTATTATTAGGGCACTCTGTGGGAGGATTTCCTGTATCAAGAGTGTTCTTAAGGTCGTCCTCTGCTGACTCATTTGCTGTTATTTAAGAGTGTTTCTTTCATATCATTCTGAAACGTCACATGTTAGGATGCTGAAAGTCTTCAAATTCAAAACAGACAGACTACTGCCTGGAAAAGGCCGCTCCAGCTACGTCAAAGCAGCAACATCTTAGGAAAGACTCTCAAAACGCAAAGAACAAAGCTCTTAGCTGTATCAGTCTGAAGCCACAGGGAAGTAAAAACCTTCCAAAGCCTGTTGTTAAAGGGATAGAAGAAATAATTTATCCTGAAAACATGTCTTCTACACTGTTCACCAATTCAAGTATATGAGTTGCTCATGGTCAGAGTACTTAAGGAGGCCATATACAGCATTTACGAAAATCCAAGGTATATTTTCACAAATAATCGTGCCTGCCCCTGTCCCCAGCATGGGAACAACCATTTTATATTAAGGGCTTTTAAAAAAAAATTTATGTTATCCTATGACTAGCTCTATGAATTTCGAGTTGATTCAACAGAAAGGCAGGAAGCCTCTTTTTCCTGACTCCTTCTCTCAGAGAGAATAATAGAACCTGAGCTATAGACAAGCTTGTCATAAATGACAGCTCTTACTTCCCCAGTGTTAAGGATATATAGAGAGTCCATTTCCTTTCCCTCATTCTCCTCCCCACAACAGGTTTCCTTCAAAAATATGTGATGTCTTCACACTGCTGCTACTGAGGAAACAACAGCTGAGAAAACAAACTAAGCACATTTCTTATTAACAGCTTTTCGTGTTCTTCCCAAGAGAGTATTTTTCCAGCAGGAGACTGGAGCATTCAGCTCCACTTTCAAGCATTTACTCACTTTCAAAAAACAATAAAACAATAAGGCTAAAAATTAGGCTATGCCAGAAGGTTACAGTGGGCAATATTCTTTAAGAAGGAATTTAGTCTCCCTGAGCGACAGGGAATTACTTTAGAAAATGTTTGTGTTTCTACTGAAGACAAAACAAAAATCTCCCTACACCTAATATGCATAAAGAAAACACTCCCATACCACCTGGGGGTGGAATTCCCACAAAACGAAAGAGTTGGCTGTACTTGGCTACCTGTTGTCTAGAAAGGCTATTACTGTGACTTCAGTGGGACCACTTTGAGCACCAGCAAATGCTCTCTTGTAACCTTAGTCAAAGGGTGGCATTTTAATGCAACTGAGTTTCATGTAGATACAGTATACACCTTTACTCAAATTAAAAACAGTGGGACTCAAAGCAAAAGGACACTTGTATGTTGTAATTTAACAGCTGCAGTTCATCTGCAAAGTCACAACACTCCCCCTGTCCTTACCTCATATTCTTTGTGGAGCAATTCAAGCCTTGTTTTACGTAGGTGTTTTCTGACTGTTGGACTAAATATAGCATCACTTTCACTCGTTCCTCCTAAAGCAACATAGGATGAAAGAAGCACTAATATTGTTTCCTTTTCAGTCAATTCAATACTAGTTATCCACCTTACAGCACTTTTCATATTATCAACTACAAATGCAGCTAATATTGGACCAATTGGCTACCACGGAAGATTTAAAGTCCTTTCACTTTCAGAACAGATTCAATTTGAGTACCTACTAGTGATGTTTAGAAGTCAAAATCTTGATTCACAGCAGGAAGAAAACTTTTACATTTTTCAACTTTTTTTTTTCCTTAACAGAATCCTATGATATTTAAGACCATACTAATAAAACAGAGCTGAACGGAAGGGGCAGGGTATCAAGCATACATTTAATCAGTACAAGTTAGTGTAAGTTTATGGAAATGAGATTATTCAGATATATTTTTCTCTTAGAATGAAATAGCAGAGCTGATATTTTATGTCAAATAAAGACTGCAGTATTTCCTAGCTCTGGGGAAGTTAAGATCCTCATGCAGGTGCCGTAGCTTTGTCTTATTTCTGTGCTAAGAGTAATTTTCTTAAAAATAAAAAAAAAGGGAGGAAGTGATGAACAAAACAAAAAAGAAAAAATACCACATACTCATTCAACATTCTGGATTGAAGTACACTATTTCTCAGCTAAATGCTGTTTTCTTAGGTCAACAGGTTGCAATGCAGAGGTGAGAATGCATTTTTAAAGCATTTTTTTCAGTTAAAGGAGCCATCCAACCAAGATTTAAAAATAATCATTAGAGCCATGGGATACTTATTGTGTTTGAATAATCTAGCCATCAATACACACAATGTCTTTGGAACTTTCCAGTAACATACCTAATAGCTACAAGGTTAAAGATTTAGTTAATTCTTCCTCAGATGCTGGTAAAAACACACAGAGGAAAACGTATCCAGACATCTCTGGACTCAAAGCAACCTCCTCCAGCAGTAAATACCAGAAAGTTATTTCAAAGCCTAAACTTGTCCTTACCTATAATTTCCTTGCAGGGATTTTCAGGTGTGATGGGAATCCTGCAAGCTGGGCACTGATTATTGTTCTTCAGCCATACTTCAATACAAATGGAGCAGAAAACATGGTTGTTCACACAGATAACTGGGTGACGGACCTTTTAGCATTAAAGAGGAAATAAAATGAAAAAAAAACCAACAGAAAGACTTTATGAATACCTTAAAACTCCTTCAAGTAACAAAATAGCAAAATATACAACTCCATTTCTCAGTGCAAGTCTGGACTTGCAGGAAAGTGACACTGTTGTTTCAGGGTTAGCTAGGAGCAGCCTCCTGGCTCACACCACCACATTTCCCTCTTATTGAAGGCACCAAAGCTACAACCATTCTGCAGAACTAAGCTCCTTGTTAATTAACGAGTTAAGAGCTCGTTAATAACCAGAGTGGCAGCAGCACCCTTCCTTCACCCCACAATCTCCAAGAACTACAGCCAGCCACTCCAGCGAAATGCATTTGCCTCCCAAGGTAGAAGACAACCAAAGTACGTGCATTTTCAAGAGTGAGGCAAGGAGGGATTTCTTCTGGCAACATCCAACACTTCACTGTGGAAAAGGTATCATTGAGAACACAAAGTGTTACAGATTAACTTTAGCCTGCGGATAATCAGCTTCATGGAAATGAGCTTTAAAAAGGATCAGGGCCAAAACCACAGAGCTGAAACATGAACCAGCAATCACTAATTCAAGTCTCCTGCTAGATATGCATTGCTACTAAATAAGTCATTACCCAAGAATGGGGCAGCTAACTGAAGGATTAAATATTCCAATCAGACACAGATTCTCTCAAGCTTCCCCTCCCCCCCCCCCCCCCCNCTTTTAGAAAATATTAATGGCAATGCATTATTCTCTCTTGTCATTTAACTACAAACCCTGTTTGAAAATAAATGCGCATAGAGGGACCAAGCATGAAGAAGAAAAAGACTTTATGCCTTACTGCAGCTTGTTACAGTTTACTGTAATACACACTCTTGAATCTCTTACTTGTTAACATAGTATTTGTGGTAGGGGTCTTAAAATAATTATTTGTTTTTCCTCCACTCCTGTCTTTTTCCAAGAAACGTATTTCAAGACACAGAAGTGTCAGAATATATATTACTTTAGATTCTACAGTACTGCACTTAAAACTGAAGTTCAAGAGAATCTTCATCCTTAAATGAAGTCCTCATCATCTCCAAGATATTCCTCTTCCATTCTATTAGTAAAGTAGCCAAACTAAAAAGGAAAAATGAAATGTTGGCAAGGAGAAGCAAGCACCTTGAAAGGACAGTCAAAAACCGCTTGGGCCAACAGATCAGACGTGTCCTGTAGCAATTGTACCCATACGATCAGCGTTGCACGAGCTAAAACCCAACTGTTTTACCACTGAAATATTAATGGATATGAATTAAGGCCCAGATCTGTCAGCTTCTTCGCCAATTCACTATCTATGCCTCTGTTACCTTACAAGATTCACAATATTTTAAGACCTCCAATAAGACAGTCCTGGGAGTCAAAGGAATTATCTATACATAAACAGAAACTCAAGTTACTGAAGGTGTGAACAGAGAGAGACTGAACTTTCACCCCTAATTAAGGAGGTTTTTTTGTGATTATTGCAAGCATTAGCACACCAATGCTGTGGAAACATTTAAATATTACAATTTCCATTATTTTTAATTTAAAAAATCTTGTTACTTATTGCTTTCCTTTACAAGAAAAAGAGCTTTCTCACCTGCAGCTAGCAGGAAAAAAAAAAAAAGGACTTTTTCTCTAGCCATACTTCTTTCTTACTCTGAAGCAGCCTGAGAATAGTTATAGGGATGGTGATGGTAAGATACAGAGCAGAATAACATAAAATAATCCAAACAGGAAAAGACATTTCATGAGTGCAGTTTTTCCCCCTGGGGAGCAAGAGACCCTCAGTTTCCCCAAACCTGACACTGAAGCACACTTCTTGCACATGAATGATTACTCCATATCTCTAGCAAAATAGTAAGTCACATTTATTACTCTCCAGGGTACAGTGCTTCTGATTTACACACCTTCACAAGTTTCATTTCAGGGCTGGGGTTTTACACTTTTGTTGGCTCAGGATCCACACAAAGCAACCTACGCCACACCAGCAGAAGCTGCTATTGAAATGTCACACAATAGCTGGGGCTGCCACTGCCCTTCCCATCGACTGTGACAAGCCCAGGGGGTGGGGGATCAGGACACAGCCATTACTAAAAAGGCATTTCACTTGAACTATAGCACAGTTTCCGTTCCTTAATAGACCATAATGTCTAGAAACACTACAGTTTATTTCAGAAGGCTTGATCAGCTAGGTGATTTTGAGCAATTTCCTCATTTTTCCCCTCTCACATAATGCCATTCCTATGCAGATCAAAATCCAGTCCTGTACACATCTACGTCACTTTGAAGGCACTTCTGGGCCTTCACGCAGCACTAACAGAGGAGCAGGCACATGGCAAATCAGACACACTCCAGTGAACCAATCCCCAGACATCCTGCACTGTTTCCACCAACACAGAACTTTATCTTGAGCCCAAGCAACCTGTCTATACCAAAACCAACAAGACAGACCTTCAGACATCCTGGGACAAGTAAACCTAACAGTCTGAAGCAGATGGCTTCTGATCTGCTATCTAATTAAAAAAATACAGGTATGTTAGAAGACAGCCCAGACTGTGCTAAAAGAATATTCAGGTAACAAACATGAAATTGATCCAAGCAATTCACTCTTATTTTAAATGGTTATTTGCACATCTTGCCAATATACTTTCTGACACTGTTCAAATTAAGAAAATGGGCTAACATGTCCATGCTGCCCAAGATTTCAGCTTCATTAAAAACAATGAGTGGCCAACTCATTGAATGAATTTTTCTGCAGTATCTCCTTTTTTATCCCCTCACCATTACGCACAGTGAATAGTTTGTATTTTGTTGCAGTTGGACCTCCGCAAATTTTGCAGGGATAGCAAGAGATACATTCTGAGTTTAGGGTGGACCTTCAACTTGATTTGAAGTCTATGCTACAAACCACAGGGGTATCAAATTATGCCAACCCTCCACGATGCTCCCTGCTCCCCACTAAAAGATAGTAAAAACTGACAAGACTTTTCCTTAATTTAAACTAAACAACTTCCTTCCTCCAACCTTAATCCTGAGAAGATTGTTTTTTCTGATGAAGTTTTTCAATGAAGTTCCAAGGCAGAGACAAATGTGTATTAAAAAGAAAGGACAGTCAGAGCTGTCAGCTTTGCCAAAATTTAAACAGCTTTACATGTCTAAAAACGAAAGCATTCAAATACCTTTATCACATATCTCACCAACAGATTCACTTATATAATGCTAATGTATTATCTCAGTGCAAGAGAGCAAGAAAGAGTGTGGAAACCTCTTCCAATACAAACTCAGGAACATCTAGAAAGGAAGTGAAAGTATGAAACAGGGGCCTGACATAACCCAGAGGCTTTATAGAAAAATATGAATGAATTAACCTAATCAAACTGTTAAGTGCTTAGATCAGAAAGTAACTAGGATCGGATTCAGACAGCAAATATCTTTCTCTTTTCACTCTTTCCACTATTTGCAGAGTGGAGGGCATCCACTCTGCATTACAGACACAGCACACTTGGGTTCTCCTCCATTTTCATTAGACAGATAAACAGAAAAAGAAAAGTAACAGGACAACAGCCAGAAAGTCTTGCTCGGCTTCCACAAAAAAGCCAAGAAATGAGTGAGCATGGCTGCTGAAAGTAACACACTGTCAGAATTATGAGACTTGAGAAAAGGGGAATGTCTGACTACTTTCACTATCAGTGCTACACACCTACTTCACACATCAAATGCGCCTGCTCTTTTGTTATCACTCCGGCAGAGAAGGTCTGGGATTAAAGGCCAGGTGAGGTAGAAACAAACCAGGCAATAAATCCCAGAGTATAAACATAAAAGGCTATTTCTAGCCTTATAATTATTGTCGTGATTTAATAAAAGAAAACTAGGGAAAAAAAAAAAGAATAGTAAGGAATGAGCAAAGAATTTGAGAAGCAATTAGTGACAAGCCATGAAATTAGCTCTGGCGCTTTTAGAGAAGAACAGACTGGCAAGAGCCCTCTGCTTCCCGAGGGAGAAGAGAAAGGGACTGAGAAAGGGTCAGAGAGAGGAAGCGGAAACTTTTTCTCCAGACTGCTGCCGTTTTGCTCAATACTTTTAAAATCCACCTGGTTTTACACCCCCTCTTTGTTTCACTTGTCCTCCGCGACACAGCACCACGCTTAAACACAAGCTCCCCGAGCGTTTTATAACAGAGTATCCTACTGGTACCGAGAGAAAACCCCCAAACCTCAAAACCTGCACCTCGGGAGCTGCATGCCAGCGTTTCAGCGGCCTCGGGCCCCCCACACCCCTCCAACACC